>UZAF01016629.1:41223-71688 GCA_900617895.1 Haemonchus placei
TCCCTTTAGAGCGCGCAATCGAGTACGGCGAGCGCGACACGCCGCTCGGGGAGAAGATACCAGACCCCTGCGGTACGTATAAAGAAGAAGTACATGTTGAATATGTGTAGACAGTTGGGGAGCTATTACATGCTCAAATAAATCAGGAAGAGGAAGCCGGAAGCCGGATATATTATGAGTATACGAGTGATCAGCGCTCCTACATAGAAACACCATGGAAGTTTCCGGTGGAGATCTCCGGAGAAATCTAGACAACTGCAACATTTTTTAACAGACATTTTCCGTATAACCCAACATTGTACCCTCTCCATCCAGGTCTAAGCCACGACTTCCACCCTTGGAAGACTTGAGGACTTGCGAACCACCTGATAGCTCGTACGGGAAGTTTAAGAGTTCTTAAAGCGATTTGACGCAAGCAATGACGTAAGTGCCCGTAAAGCCGCCGCGGCTTAGAAAAGATGTGTTCTGAACGCAGCAACTGTCAAACAAAGGGCATCGGTTACGGAATCGCTCGGACACCGTGAACTGGTCGGTTCGAATTACTACACTAGAATGCGCCACACATCCGACTTTCATTGGAAATGGTAATGGTTGTGGGCGATTCAGCCTATAGAATGACTTGCCAACTGATGTAGAAATTTTCTTTTCATCCTGCTGTGAGAATATGGCTACGGTCAGCTTAGTGTAGAATTAGGGAAGAGATGGTCGGCTTGCAGATCAGGTATCCTTAGACGATGGTTTTGGAACCAACCCAATTTACCCCTGTTGCTCATCACTGCAGAAAATCCTGAGCATTAATCCATTTCAACATTAGACGCCACTTGCTCCTCCAGCAGCTGTGGCAGCAAGAAACATTCCGAAACAAAAATATCGACCTAATACCTTTCCCATTTACCAGTAAAAAAAAGATATATGGTTCCAGTAATGTTTTGCTCTAATCGCTAACCTAAAAAGTAGACAGCGTTATGAGAATTGACATACTTCTTTCGAGTCACGCCATGCAATTATTTTTTTTTCTTTCTGTTTCCTGGACAGGATACTCATGGAGCGCAGGAAACCCTCAACTACTCACGTAACTTAACCAAGAGTTCTCTGCTCTCTTGCAGGAACCGATGCCGATTTGTCAGTCAACCATATCTTCCTTTATCGTACACTAAGCTAACCGTAATCGTATTCACCCTGGAGAATGAAGGCAAAGACTTCTACGTCAGCTGGCTCTTACATGTCTTTCTATAGGCTAAAGTGCCTTCAAGTTCCATTTCATTTTTCAATGGAAGCCAGATGTGTGGCGCATTTTGGGGCGATAAGTCGGTAACGACCACTTTACGGTAACCGAGCGATTCTGAAACCGATGCCCTCTGTTTGTCAATCGGTTAAATTCAGGACACATCTCATGGTGCTCTTATATTACTGCAACCGGAACCTGCCGCGAGGAAAAAGTTGGACAGACTCATCCAGATGTTGTCAAAAGTGTTAAACACATGGTAAACAAAACGTGACAACAACACTAATAAACACTCTTGGGAAACCACATCCTTGGCATGATTTTCTCCCATTAGGGCTCAGTAAGTAGCATAACATGTTTGTGATACTGGTTGTTCTTACGCTACACTGAGAAAGTGCACACTTCATTGGAGTAACGGATAATTTGAAATACAAAATGTGAACCTCCCTTTCTTTCTTTCTTCCATGTCCTTGCTCTTTTTGGTTTCTCCAACATAAAAACTTCGTTAATGTGGTGGAGTGATAACCGTCAGAGAATGGGTGAACCTTTTTGAAATGCCCCATGACCATGAGGAGAATTTGACTGGGCTTCCGGAACCAACTTGACGCTTTCTCAGTCATCACCCTGAACATGGGCAGCTGCGCTATGAGAGGAATTTATTCCCTCGGGGTGTTTTTTTCATGATGACAGCTCCGTCGCCTGCCTCCCACTTCTTTTGCCTTTTGAAGCCACAAGCGGTTGATGGGAGATCAGATAAATATAGCCCGCAAATCTTCTTCTTCAAGGAATAAAAAGCTTCTACCGTGGACGAGATAAGTTGACACCATTGGGCTGCCCGATGAGAACAAAACCTTGCACTTCAAGTAAATCATCAGAATACCTACCGGGCCTAGACCCTCTGAACCTGTACCCCATCCTTCCCACCATTTTACCCAGGTGTCTGAAACGACACCTCTCTGGAATCGCCACCAAAAACTCCGACGTTACAGCATAATAGGCTACTTCTTCATGTTTTAGAGATAAACAAGCAGCTGGTTTTCATGAATAAGTCAGTATTTTGGGTTCAAAGCTGTCGAATAACATCTTGAATGATGACAGCATTCTGGAATAATATCCCTCTACTTGCAGGAAACTTGCAAACGCCCCGTCTGATTAATCACAAGTGTTTAAATCCCAGCGGTGGAGGCTCGATTGCACCAGTTCTCTGCAAAGTTGCCCGAGCCCTTCTGCTCCTCTAATTCGACGATGGACGAACAAATTGCTCGAAAAAAGTAAATAAACTAAACGGAACCTCGATTAACCAGAAAAATGAGGAAAAAGAAAGAAAATGAGTTCAATGATACCTCAATTATCGACAAAACTTGTGACCACGATTGAAATTAACCTTTTTTCTCGGAAATTTCGGCTTTATAGGCCCATTAGAGAGAAAGATTAGCAAAAGTTCCTACTGAACATTGGCTCAAATACCATTTTAATCTGTAAAACTCCACCAAAATTTCAACCAATATTAAAAATTCATCAAAAGGCCCTTCCTGCCCATGAACTCGATCTTGTTGAGTTAATTTCAATGTATAGAGTGGTGTTAGAGAGTCTCCCACTTCCAAAGATTCCTTTTTTTCCAGGCCTGTGCCACAGCATTGCCTCCGAAACGCCCCTTAAATAAACGTTACTGTCACTGGTGGCCACAAACTTCACCAATAATCAGGACTCAAGAAAAGTAAATAGTCAAGACGCTTGAGAAGCCATAGGACTAGGACAACCAGTTCAGTTGCAAGACCTATTCTACCCCATCCAAAGTGCATCTCAGGTGATTTTTGAGAATCGCTGTCCAACCGTGTAGTGATCGTAGCTGTCAGTGCTTGCCAGCAAAAAAAACCGAAACGAGTTTGCCAAAACGCTCATCAATTCTTCAGATTCCTGAGCTATCCACTCGAACCTTGGACTCTCACAGCGAACGAACGACACAGTTTGGCCAGTGCGGCTCCGATCGCTTTTTTTCAGATGTACTGGTCGCTATCACTGACATCGCAGCCAGTCACCAGAATACAAACATAAATACGTCACAGTCACACTCGTGGCTGTCATTGCAACACTTCACTCAGAATTCTTTGATAATTAGTAATCAATGGTAATAATCAACGATAGCTAAGAATATTCCTGCCACGATCATATCACAATCGCACTTCTTTGATAATTAGTAATTAATGATAATAATTAAAGATAATAAGCAATGATAGCTAAGAATAATCCTACCACGATCATAGCACAACCGCAGTTTCGAGAGCGCAGTACAAACCCAAATTCGCTAATGAATCAGAGTCTGGCAAATGCAATCGATCCTTCATTTCAAGCTCGACCCGACAGAGGAAGCTCACAGAAAGAAAAGGTATAAGACTCGGACAAAAAGAAAAAATAGTGGAAAACTTTTTGTAATTGTTTCATCAAGGTGTGAGTAAAGGAGGACAGTAAGAAGAGACGACCTGATTCCATTCATATCTTTTTCTTTTGTGCAAAATTCTTTTTTCTCGATTGCATTATTTTTTGCCACCTGATGTAATCCTCTAAATCCTTCCGCTTTCCTTGGAATTCCTTTAGTTCGATTGGTCGTGGCACATCCAACTGACCAGGCTTTGCTGGCTAAAGCTCGTTTTTGTTGACAAATGGCTAGAACTGATGGGATAGCAGCGGCTGCTCCCATTCAAAACGAAGTGCTTTCATTATCAGCCCTTGCTAAGACATCGCTGAATGGCTTTCGGGTTCTTCATTGATTAAGTGGCTAGAGAAAAATGTCTTAATCGGTGAAAGATCACTGATGAGTGGCGGCGACTGCATCGCACTCTCATCCCGCTCTCAAAACGTACCAAAGACTAAAGATTATACCAGTCACACTACCACAGCTAGCGATCTTCAGCCCGAGCAAAGAGAAAGAGGGCTGAGGGGACCTTTGGGGACACACCGAGTTAAGTTTCAATCCTACTTAGGAGATAGAATGAGCGATGAACTTCAGTAATGAATTTTAAGCCCTCTATTGTTCATGTCCATGTTCTGCTGGCACTAGTCACTCCCAGAGGCAATTGTTCAACATTGAAGGATAGAAGATTTAGTTCCCGAGATTCGATCCATGCAAATGCGACAAGGCGCCCATAACTATTGAGCTACCTAGGCTACACTTAAATTCCTCATTTTTTCTCGGCCAATTTTTCATTTTTGGGGAAATTCAAAATTTACAGCCATACATTCATACCTACCCACCTTCACCTCATCCCTGCTAATGAGTATTTTATCCGTTCAGCCCCTCTCTAGAGAAACTTTAGAACGAAATCCAGCCTCCTCCTGTGACGGCCCCTCACTTTTGATACCAACTGTTTGAGCTTTTTGCAAAATTTTGAACTTACTAGTAACGCAGGAAGACGTCTTCATGCACTTCGGAATCCCGTCCCTACCTTCGCTTCCGCACTCCATAGGACTCCTACGCCCTTTCAACAATCGATAACAGAAACTACGAGTTCCTGGACTATTCTTCACATCGCCGGGTTCTCAAAACGTCCTCGAAACCATGTGACTTCTTCAAGGAAACCGTACAACATGCTCTATCAGAAACCCAGTTCCATCTTAATAACAGCTGTTATCAAGTGAAATATTAATAAGGGCAAACGTCAGGTGGCAAATGTCATTTGAGAAAAAATTTCCAATAAATCCGGAAATAACCTTTCTGAGAACAATGCATTCTTTGAAAACCACAAAGCAACCTAAAATCTCCAGAAACAATCAGTATTGCAAACCCACAGCATGATTGATGTATTGACGATAACGATCACAAACTGAAACATCGGCCATTCAAGTGGCTATGCAATAATCCTTCCCTAAAACGAAACCCCAGGACAGTTTCGGTCCCATCCCACTCTTACATCGTTGAGAATGACGAGAGGACAAACGGAAAACCACACCAGCCCGTAACAACTTTTCACCTCCGAGGAAACCCCTTTTCCTTAAAATTGGGAAATTATTTCCAAATTTAGTCTGGAGGAGGGGAGGAATTAATCCCACTCATGATTCTGTCTGGTCCTCTTACACAACACTGGGAGTTTGACAGAAAGACTTGAATCGCCCAGAACATTCGCTCTTCCAAGCCACAACCAGGAACACCCTAAATAAAAACCCCGAACTCCGCACCTGCAGCTCAGAGCTCCTACAGTTTCTCTCAGATTCCTCTACAAGTTACTCATACTCGATCGCGAATACGACTTTATTTGAGAAGCGGGCGGCTCCCTGACGTCAAGTCCGTCAGCTTACGTAATTTCCTGGCCACGAAAGCGAGCACTCAATGAGACACATGCCAAAAGCTTTGGGGAGGGAGACATAATGAGAACGAAACAAACGAAAAAAATGTCGTTAATCGCATTGTGTACACAAGGGACATGACATTATACCCGAAGAAACTCTTTACTTTCGGGGTACAATGCCATGGAGCACCTGGTTGGCGTTAATCAGCCCTTTGTTTGGATAGGAGACATATTCGACTGCCGTTCAATCAAGGAACCATTCAATGCCGACCGGGTGTCGGGTGCTCTACGAGATTTCACCTTTTACTTATACTTTTAACATTATTTAAATACTTTCTATGTAACACAATGCAGCTCAAACAAAGTCAAAGCAATACTTTTATTCCTCTCACTCACAAAACGATCCCCTTGCTCGAAAACCTCGAAAAGCCTAGTTTATCAGACCCTACGTAACTTTTTGTTTGCTTATAATGTTTGCACACTTTTTTCTGCTTTTTTTTAATTAGTGAAGCCGAGTTTTCTGTTTCTCTTTGTTCCTACCGCAAAAAAAGCAAATAAAAAAGTATATCACTAGAAAAGAGAACATGGGATGCCATAAAAACTCCTTTCATACAAAAAACCCCATTATATTGCATAGGCATACTTCCATGGTGTTGGAAAATCGAATTACTGCTGTCTTACCGTAATCAATTATTCACGATTCAATATTCTTCTGTACCTATTACCCATGCAAAACATAAATCAGCTTTTTTTATTAATACAACAGGCGTAATGACGGAATTAATTCCCTGATTAGAAAGGTTTCTGCAGGTTATGAAAATCGCGTCGACTCTCATATTCACCAAAGATCGAGATTCAAAGAAAGTAAAAGAACATATGAAGGACTCCATAGTTCAGGTCAAAGCTCAAAGCAAAGGTCTTGTTGCCCAGCCGTGGCATGATCCAAAAGAGTACGAATTTTTGGGCAGACTCATACCTCCAACTAGGGGCAGAGGTTGTCGTAGACTGTCACAGAAGTTACATTAGGGTAAAGGAATAACGTTGATATATAGCTATTGAAATTCCTTAAAGTTACAAATGTCAAAGCCCAAGAGGATCCTACATCAGTAGGCCTTGATTCAAAGAAAGAGAAATTCTTAGCGTATCGGTTTCAAATCGTTTGTCTTTGTCGTTCTAGCATCATCCAAGATTCCCTAACCTCATCCTCAGTTAGCATTTTCCATGAACGAGAGTAGGGGAGCCGCATAGGCGGAGAATTCCATCATCGAAATCTCTGGAGAAGTCTTCCCACTACCACAGCTGACCGCGCTGAAACCCTAATACCTCCTATGCTAGCCGTGTATCGACCCCCCTAGAATGGACATCCATCCCTCATGATTTCCCCATGGAAAGCTCGATAATTCAGGGGCTCATTAACTTTTTTTCAGGTGTTTCCTCCGTCTAAGAACATAGATCTGTCCATGAATGAATCACAGCTGTTCACATGTGAGGGAAACACAAATGAACGGAGCTTTGCAGCACATCCCATTACCGTGAAGATATCACCTTTCCCTCGTGAACCAGGTTCCTGACATATGCCACTCAATTCCACACTCGAGATCTATGAGCCACTCCTCATCCTTTTCTTAGTAAAAGCTACCATAAGATTTGATTACCAGTAATCATGGAGTCTATTTTTAAAAAAAACCATCAGCTCCCATCATGGATAACTTAACATTACTATGACAACCGTGATGCGATTTGATTCGACATTTGCTGTGCAACCATGCAAAAGTAGAAGTTTCTTGGCTCGTACTAGCTATGTAGACGGCTTGTCTTGCTTACTACACTGATTTTCAGGGAGTTCCATCAACTCGTTCCTTCATAACTGATGAGGATAGAGCAGTAGTGAAGAGCAGCCTCACCACACGTATGATCCATGACCCGAATGGGATTCATCACCCTCTTCCCCCCTTCTTCTATCTCCCCGTCTCACACCACCTGAACGTCCTACTCCCCGTCAGCATCAATGGGATCATGGCAGCCTCCCGAGAGTAAAGGAGAAGTTTTTGATAATGGATACCGGATGCTCCTGCACTACGGAGGCCAAGTTGTCTTTGAATCAATCAGTTACTTACGGGAATTCAATGCTTGGCGCTTCTTCTTGAGTGAGCAACGTTGAGCGGTTTATTTTGGCCCTTGTTTGACCACAACAAATCACTCTAACACTTAAGAGAGGAGGCTTACGAAAAATGTCCTCTCGAGGATCGGGTCGCATCATTTCCGTGCGAACCCACGGGTGACATAGTACAGATTTAAAACATGCACTTCTAGCCACAACGCCAGGCATCGACATATGTTATCATTCTTAGTTTTACAGAATGATTGATTTCAGAGTGCATGGGGCAACGAATCAAAAATTGAACCATACAGAAACAGGAATTCGATTGAAAAACGATGAAAACTCTATAAACCACACAGCATTCTCAAAATACTGGTAATCTAAATATGACGGCAAAACTAGAAGGTCAGTTGTGCTGTAGACCAAATACCAACCTCCAGTGCTCTTCCACCTACTGCCATCACTCTCAGCAGCTTCTTAACTGATATATTCCAACAATTCCAGATTACTCTGCACCAAATATCAGGTAAGCTGAAAGCTTTCGAGGGCACCAAATAACCAAACTTTGAAAGAGAAGCTATTTGCTATTTTCAGAGCAGGTAAAAGAAATCATCGGCGGACAACAGTAAAAATTACTATAAAAATCATTCTGAGCAGCTGTAAGAAGCTTCAAAGGAACCTCCTCGAATCCAGCGCCTAACTGGGAAGTTGAACTGGTTCTAGACCTCGCGTATATATTAGATATTTGACAATTTATTTGATCTCATCCTCATATTTGATAACTTCGGGCCTTAAGGCCCATAACATTCCATTCCATATTCCTTCGCGTGCGACGTCCCTCTCGCCGCGACGCGACAATCTCGTTCCTACTGCACCACATCACAATCAAGGCTCTTCGGAGTTTCGATAGAGTTCTCGCCAGCCTGGTGCGATTCGGTAACTCTAGAAAAGACCCGACTAACGACGATACTCTGAAGGTTTCTAGTCCCCACTGAAGTACTCTTTAGGTTTTAGTACCCCTTTTAGTATCCCCTGATAGGGATTTATTACTGAATCCAGTCAATTTCTAACGAAATAAGTTGCCTTCCCCGCAACTCAAAAATCTACCCATTAGATAGAGTGTAATATGGACACAATATACTAAGAGGGAAATGAGCGATTATGCCGAGCCTATACTTCCCCGAAATTGTCGGCAATTTTAGAAGGACAAAACGGAAACGATTACATGAAAAACCTCAATTCTCTGCAGGAATTCCTGCAAAAATGTCATAGTCATGCAGAAATGTCCATTCAACCATTCGAAAAATCACGTTTGCCTATAAATGGCTTCGTCGATGAATATAACGTCTGCACCCATCTATAGTCGTACTAGCAACGTCGTTGACAAATTAAGGGCTCGAAAAATTGAAGGCTATACGAATGTGAACGTGAACGTGCACTTGATTTGATGAATAGGGTATTGGATGAATGGCAGGAATGGAACCACTCTCACTGGAGAATTTAAAACCAGAAAGAGAACCAGAAATTAAGAAAGATGAAAAAAATTGGAAAACGGAGAAAGAGCATAAAAGGTTGTGGGAAAATAACAGAAGAAAGGTAATGACAATTCAGAAACTTACGTCATGAAGTCTTCAATAGGCATAGCCAGTAAAGGAACGCTTTATAAGTAGAAAAATCCAGAAAAAAAAGTCTCACAAGGTTGGCTATTTGTGGACAAAACTCCTGTCTCNGACGGGACTCGAACCCGTACTTGTCCTTTCCGTGGACCGTGCTCTCATCCCTTACACTACTAGTACTGTTCTATCGTACTGCGGCGATAAAATAGCAGTTAAAAAGACATTAAGTCAGAAAAAAGTGTTTTCTTTACCTTCTGACACTATCATTTGGCTGAAAAGACCACCATGCGCTTCCGCTCTTACCACACAACTGCCACACACATTCTTCACTACAAATCCCTTCAAAACCCCTCCAAACTACCATTTTCCGATGATAAACTCAGAAACACATTTGCCAAAAGCACCTTAGCCACATACAAAGTCGATTAGAGCTCAGAAAAATAACTTTAGTTCAAGAATTGGGATCTTTCGACCTTTTCGATACTTGTAACAATCAAAGCAGCTTCCTGTCTCCCTAGCAAAAACATTCTTAAAGCAGATTTTCCCTTTACACTCTCCATCCTAGGCCGTAATCATAGAGACTTGCAAAGTTTGCAGGCATAACACCTGCAAAACAAAGCCTATTTGCCAGAGCAATGATCAAATATGACGAATTGCCTTTTCCTAAAACGGCTGGCTGTTTGCTTACTGTCAACATACTCATAATGTAAATGCGAAAATATATTTATAAATAGAAATATTGATGGAGCCATAGATAGGTAAATACTAGTAGTCACCCCTTGGATCTAGTAAATTGAGGTCTATTCGATACAATTTCCCTTCTAAGGCCCACGCGACAAAGCCCGACGGAGAGTAATGCTGACGCCAGCGCGTCGGCTCTCAATTAGTAACGTCACAAAACGTCCGTTTTTTTCTTGCTATAGGCCGAGAACACTCACAGAGCGGTCGATTCGGCTAAGCTCCGTCCGTATAGCGCGGTTCTCGTAGTCACTGTTACACTCAATCCAATGGAAGAAGGAAAAATACTGACGCTGACGAATACGTTTGCTCATCGCTGCAAGCTCCTACTGCTTTTCAGTTTGTTCTCTTGCTAAAGACTCTCCCAATCACAGCGAAGAGTTATTCATCACAGGCATTGTTTGAGAAAGAAGAACAGGATGGCACGGGTAGGCCCCGTAAAGAAAATTTCGTAGAACTCGAACTCGCAGATCGCTATCCTAGTGTTGAATAAAAACAAATGAATCAAATAAAACAACTGGAGTTGTGTCAATCAGCATCAGTCGCCTTTCGAAACAAAAACCTATGACTACAAAAAAAGTGAAACTGTGTTAAACAATGTGACATCCCTGCTTTCAATTTGGAATATTAGAAATCTTCAAGTTGGAGAAAGGGTAAAAGAAGACGACTTCCATCACCACAATAGGTCCCCTCCATCGTAATATTCAGTGTTTGTAAAGCCATCGTTCTTTACTTCACTACGGCTGGAATCCCCGTTCGTTGAGCGTCAGACGTGACGTAAGATATTTTGCCCGAGGACATCTCGTAGCTATCATAACAGTTATTCTACAAACTTCAAATCTTCGGGAAATAAAAAATAAAGGTAGAATATTGCTTTTGAAAACCGTCAAGAAGAATAAGGCAAATTTTCACACATCAACTCAATAAAAAGACAAACTTGAATGGACTAGTCAAAAAAATGTAGAAGTGTATGAAAGAGAACCGTCAAAAAACACCGAAAAAAAAACTGAAAAAAAACAAATTTAAAAAATAGTGACAATATATAACAAGCGAGAGATGAGGACAGCTGGCAGGTCTTGTAAAAAATGCGCTACTCAACATAGTCAGCGGACATTGAGCAGTATAGCAAATGTTTAATATTCATGTTAATGCTCCCTGAATTATTTAAAATGAACCAAAGTAACAATGGCGTAGATAAACGCTGCGTTTTCAATAACCACAGAGTTCTTTAAAAAAGCATCTACTTTCAGATTCTGACAAGAAGCTTCCCAACAACAACGTTATTCTTCTCCCTTCAAATTCCGCGATGATTTTGTAATCGCCGCCACCCCTTGCCTGATGCCACCCGTTTCCAGATACGTGGTAAGAACTTTCGACTTATATCGGCGCTCGCCAGGCGGACGTGCTTCTTCGACGAAAATTGCAAATTGCGTTGCAGATCATCTCTTAAGCGGAACAGACACACCCGGAAAACTTATCACGACCAGAGAACAAGCCGTGCAGGTGATCACAGATATACACATACCCCAGACACACACTTCCCATTGATTAGCTGGTGCAATGGACGAGCAAAGGAGACGGCCAATAACTTTATGCGCCTGATAACGGGCAAAATTCGTACACAACGATGACCTTTCCACGAGACGAGCGAGACGATCAAAAAATGGAAAACAAATGAATACAAAATGAATTTTGGAAAAGAAAAATAGCCACCAACTAACCGTTTACACAGACACCTGCTGCCCGTATACGATAACCGTCTTCGTCCCGTAACCGCTCCCTGGGCCCCTCGCGCGCCTTCCAAGGCGCCAGCATAAGACTCCTCACGCTCACGATCGACAGTCTCTTGTTCTGAAAGTACAATGAAGACTTTTTCGGTGGCATTCCACTATGGAAGATTTATTGCCGTTGAAAAATAACTAAGGACGACACATCTCAAACAAAGAAACGACGAAACCTTTCGTAGCCAAGGCGTAAAAGAGAAACTACCAGAACTACTAGACCGATAGCTATGCCCTAAAATATTTATTTATTTATTTATTTAATATATGACCCGACAAAACAGAAATATATCTTTTGAGTGTTCCCAGTAGGCACAAGAGCTATGCAGGGAATTCTCACAGAGATCTTCATTTTTACGGAAATTATATTAACTGAATGAGCTTGAGAATACGAATTGCTCACTCCTCATCCTCTCCGGCGGATGCCTCTTTGCAGCATTTGCTCCCTGCCACGGTCGTTTGGGACAAAAAAAAATTATCGGTCCCACTTTTCTCTCCCATGGGGGATAAGCATTCACGATTGAAAATCCAATAAACGAATGGGATTTCGATCGAATCAAACAAGTCGCGGTGAGAATATCCTTATCCCACGCTAACGCCTTTTCATATCACTTTCAATAGAACTTCCCTGGGGACATTTTTCTTGTTTCCTGTCGCAAATTGCGGTTCAAAGCTGATTTATGATTCGATAGGAAGATTCTGGTTGCTGTTCTCTCCCGCTTCCTTCATTCCCAGCCTCCCACACGCCGTTCGCATCCTATGGGATATGAGTTTCTAGCTTCATTGATCACTGCTATTGCCAAAGGCACAACCAAACACGAATGGCTCACTCACATTAACAGAATTTATCGATCGAAATAAAGGAAAAACTATGAAAACAGGGAATAGGGAAGATGAATGGACGGACGGAGGAATGGGCGCCATGAAGGCGGGGAACGCTAAATAACGATGACAGTTCCGCGCTGTTAAAGAGGGAGTAAATTGGAAAAAAAAAGCATCTCACCATCAAAATATTTTACATATTCCCCGTACCACCTGTAATAGCAGCAATAAAAAGACTAAGACTTTGATCTATTTACGCTTTTGCTTGTACGCCAAAAAAGTAAATAAAAACAACGACCACGGTCAAAAAGTTATTGAAAGTAAGGTTGTTCGAAAAGGTTCAAAAACTAAATGTAAAGTACCAGAAGCATGTCAAGCGAAGGGTCCTAATAGGAAATCGTGGACGCCAAAAGTACGGTCGAGGGTCGGAACATAAACAAGTGCCCCGAGTCTTAGGGATTAGGATCTGGGAGAACTCTGACGCCACGCTTTTGCCCTTTACCGATTAGTCAGTCGGCTCATTCATAATGAATGAACAAATGACGAAAGCAGGCTTTAGAACAAACTCAGAAGAATAGATGAATAGGGCTATACGACAGAAATGAACTGAAACGGGGTCTCCCACAGCCTAGTGAATACGATGATTCGGGGCAAAGTATCCAAGAGTTCAGGCAACAGAAAAAGCGTGTAGGAACCGATGGGTCAATGGCTAGCGGCAGCAACAAAAAGGAGCATATGAGCCGTCAGCGTTCTGCCCATTTCTCTCCCCGGGCCATATGTCCAAACGCAATCCCTCGCCAAGGCTTTTTTCGAAATCGCTTTCGCTGCTGTTGGCTTCATAATGGCTTTTCGAAGGAATGAATCGTATAGTTATATTACACATATATAGTTAAGAGCAGATTATCTTACTGTTTATAATAATTCTTCAAAAACGCGGAAAAGTTCAGATTTTATGTCAACAATGAACAATGTATACGCATTCACACAAAATCAAAAAAGAAAAACAATAACAAATCAAAAGTGTTCAAAGAAACTAGGAAAAGTACACGACAGCTCAAAAGTATACAACGAAGCAGAGTGGCAAGAGCGCCGCAGGCGGCACTTTGGCTTCTTGCCAATTCCCCGCTCTCCCCACGATAAATTCATGGGGCGCGGCCTGCGCTGAACGCTGAACTGCCGTCCAGCCGATTAGCACCGCCTCCGGCCACGCCCACACCGCCAGTTGCAGCATAACACTCGAAATTGTGTGAGGTAGAGAAATTTCTATCATCTATCAGAACATATATAGAAATCTCACACATATCTATTATTACAATCGTAAATCGGGAAAAAGTAACAGTTCAACAAAATGTATTCAAGTGGACGAGTTAGCACGTTGTTCTACAAGAGATGGGTCCCATAACGAAACCCGCTAACTTTCTTTAACAGTACGATTGTGAGGATAAATCAACAATGTTACACAAGTGGCTAAAATAGTATACGAATGAGAAGAGTTTTTCATGGAAATAGTTCACTGAAAAACGGTTCACCGTTCCCCAAATTACCCAGCACTGAGGTAATTGCAGTAACCACTTCCTGATCGGGACATATGCCGTCATCAGGGCTTTTCTGCTTCTTTCTTCATGGGATTTTGTTCACTACATCTCTGATAGTTCCAAATAATCGATTAGTTATTATTGATCGATTGGGACTTTAAAATTAAACATTTCTGCATGGAACTCTGGAACAACAAGTAGGGAAATTAACAAAATTGTAGGCATTTTTAGTGTTTTGATACGACGGTCCTAAGAAGAAGATGGTGATTACGGTATATGGAGAGAACCCCTATCTAGAAATAGTAACTCAAAGCGACAACAACTTCTATATAATCAGCGTGATTACGGAGTTGAGAAGAAATGAAGCAAAACATTTCACAGGAAAAAAACATCGAATAGTATCAAAAAACAAACAACATGACCACGTCAACATTCATATCGTGTAAACAAGATATTCGAGAAAGAGCGATAATCAAAGCCGTCTAATAGCGTAAACATCTAGGAGAAATCTCGCAACAACCGGGATATTTTTAGCGATTCATACAGCCCTGCTGAAGCTCCTTCCTATTTGACAATGGGACATGACAAATTGCTTCGTATTGAGGTGAATGCGATTGCCCAGCTCCTCTCTTCAACCCCTTTCATGGAAACGAGGCGAGCTAACAAAAAAGCTTGGTTGGAATTCATCCCTACCGACTTTTATTGACGTTGGGACGTTCGTCGACGTCACATGAATCTAATCAGCAACACTTATGAGCAATGAAGCACGCGCTGACCAAAAACGTCCCCAATTCCAGTCCAATGCTGATAAGAAAACATGAAAACATAGGAAAAAGATATTGATTACTTTGAAGACTGTCAAGTAATCTCTTTGAACCCCACAACTTCTTTGAAGACGATTGGAGCTGGGCTCAGGTTGACAGATCCCTTCAAGAAGGGCTATTCACCCAAAGTTTGCTGGGAAATCGAAAACCTCCAGAATGCATAATAGACCTACTCAAAAGCTTGAGAAGGTAAGCCAATTACCTTTCCAAATCTCTCAGAGGGAAAGGAGAAAGTCTCAATTAGGCTTAGGCTGGCAGTGAATGGAGGAAGATGCACCTCGAAACATTCTTAGGGGAACCATAGCCAACTGCAGACGCCCAAATAATCTTAGGAGAAATATTTTGTAAGGGCTTTTAGGAAGGGGTTTTCTAGGGTTCTAAAAAGTAAAAGAAGTTGGGGGATTCAGAAATTCCCAAAGTTACTTCTGTTGACAAGAGCTCTGCAGATATTACTTTCAACCTAACGATAAATCGTATAAAAAGGGGTTCCGCTTGACGACAAAATCCATCCCATTGTTTTCACGATAAACTATCTCCCTGAAAGGTATAATTGAAGCTGAGCTGGAGGAGTGAGTGGGAGGCGGCTACCCACCAAGGGCAAGTAAAAGCGCTGGGGAGATATGGTGAGCTCTAGCGCTCGGAAAACCTCCGATTATCTGGGAACTTTTCCTCCATACAAGTCCACTCCACCAACCCTCACCCCAAACTATGCCTTCAAAAAATTGTTTTTAAAGTCAATCCATTCCAGACAGCTGTCTCCAGAGCATCCTTGCTGTATGAATGCCAGAAATTACAAAACAAATCAGGCAATGAAATCCAGTCTAAAGCCAGGAGAAAAAAAATCAAGAGGAAAGGACAAATCTGTCAAAAGCATTGATAGCAAAAGTACATGTGAATCGACTATCCTCTTTAATAAGCTTTGCAGTGCTTCTTATCTCAAAAGCTATAAGCGGAAAGGATTGAAGGACCGGTACTGGGAACTGAGGCACCCCAGAGGGTCCACTAAGCCTTGGTCTCTGATCTATGATGCATTATTTCCCCAATGGCCTACTACTCATAAACAATGCCGATGAAATGGACTATGTTCCCTCAAAGAGTTTCAATCGAGTAAATAGTAAAGGACCACAACGAAGCTGGGTTGAAAGAGCGGTGGGGAAGCTTTCCAGTCACTGCTAACCCTACAGCAGTTCAAAACTGACTGCCCACAAAAATGTACCGGAGCAAAACCGTGACGGAATAAAACTTCGAATATCTTACAACGAACTGCTACAAATGCTATCCTTCGATGCTACACATAACTATCAAATACCAATAAAATACCACAATATCATCCCGATCACTATCGGTACGGACAGTACAATCACAGCTATGGGAGATTTCTCACTTGGTGCCATCGCCCTGATAGTGGCAGCATCGTCAGTCGGCTTGAACGTACCTATCGGCTTGCAGTTTTCGAGTTTCTTCGCTGTCCAGTCGGTCAGCACAAGTTCAGGGGCCTTCGTTTTCTTTTCGCACAGCTCACTTCGCATATGGAATTTTGCTACTTCCACGATTCGGACACGTACCCAACTGCCCATTATACCATCATAATAGGGCACCAGGAAGTGTTCATAGCATTTATTATGGCCCACAGCATGCTTTCCATCTGAAATGTATATGATTAAACAGGGAAAAAAAGTAGAAAAAAAAGAGAATTAAGGAGAAATGACACAATGGCTTGTGAAGGAACTATAAACTCCCGTCGGCCAAGTGGACTCTACAACCGCATTGCGACCGCGCGCTTCATTGTCATTTTAGTGGCAGTCCGTTTTCCAAAAATGATGGAAATCGGAATACCTGCCCTTGGCATTCTAGCATGAGACCATCTAAGGGATCTATGGCGATGACGGATGGAACGGTGTACCAAACTTGCTGGAAACCAATTCCATCCCCATCATCGACTATCGAAGAAATTCTGGGGCCAGGTAGGACGACCACAGATGCCAAAGAACTCTTCAAAGCTGGGTCAGTCCGTTGAAATAGCCGTAAGGAGACAAAAATAGAGCTCATATAGCATGCCAGTATGGGGAAGTGCACGAGTAAAAGTAAAAGGAAATTAATCTAGACCCAAGTGCAAAGCGGTGTTTCATTCATCAATCAGCCATTCGACCCTCTGGGTAAACTCCCATCACTCATGTACGAATCCACGAAAACAGCGTTTTTGACTTCGATGACTCCCCTGAGAGTTGTTCCCACCTACATTTATACAAATTCAATACAGAAATTAGAAATCTAATATGAAACTATCAAAACAACAATTTTTCAATAATGATAATTGAAATTACTGAACTAATGGCTTATACTATGCGAATGGTCAACCTTAGCTGTTCAACCCATGGGAAACTTCTTATCCCAAGGGCAACACTCCCAAAGCAATCGCTTGAAGGCCAATCTTAATCTCAGCCGCTCCTTTCAAGAGGGCATTCTACAGAACACATGAGGGCTTGAATAGAAGGGGTTTTCCCTTGAAAGGCTGTTTTCCTTTATGTTGAGTCGAAAAGTTCTTTCAAAGCTGATGGAGTTCGAAGTAACATTCGTTTTGAGTCAAAAAACTCAACAGACCAACTCAGCAGCCCTTTCTAAGAAATCCTGTGACAACTTCGATGACTAAACTTTGACTTTTTCTTACACTGCTGTTGTTATAAGTTGTATGCACCCATATAGGAGCTTTTGCCGAATCATATTTCCAACTGTGGCAGCACGCGATGAGGCTTATGCTCCGCCCTACAGAGCAGACTCCTCTTTCCCTGGCTGGTTCCGAACGAACGGAGCCGATCTTCGCTTCCGAGCAGCTATCCCTCGTTGTTCATAAGGGAACCTCATTTGGTTCCAATAATCTCCTTCACGAGGCTTACATCAGCTTCCGACCTTCAATTCAAGAGAAAGAGGGATGGAATGGGATGGAAGGAAACGAGAGGAGAAAATTCTGATAATGTCCAGGCCGTTGGGAGCGATAAATCTGAAAAGAAGGAATATTGAAAGATCCCAGGACCTGAGCCGAACTTGTCCATTCCTAGCCCCTTCATTTTGGGGAAAACCTAATTTCACAAGACTGGAACACATCGCATGCCTCGCCCGTAGCAATGGATGAAGCTTCGAGGTAAACAGACGTTCGCAGCAGCAAATAATCTCCTCTTCCAAACAAACAATCAGCCCTCATCACGCACACGGAACAGATGGCACACAATGCTATTAAAGTAAGGGAAAAAATGAAAATTAGCTTCATTATTCAGTTCATTCGCAATTTCAAATTTCGAAACAAATAAACAACAGTAAACAACAACAGCTGTTCTGTATGTAACGTATACAAAGAACAACTGCTGCTCTTTTTTTCGATCCAAAGCTTTAAAGAACAAAATACATTTCCTCAGAATCACAAAAAGCACCCAATACTAATAAACAACTTTTTAGGGCGCGCCATGAAATCGACCTGTGCTCTAGAATGCTGTGGTGATGAAAACGGTAACGAAATGAGATTGAAGCAGTGTATGGAATAGCTTTTTGTTAGATGCCTGAATGTCTTTGAAATTCCCAGTGGTTTTGAAATTCATGGCGGAGGTGTAGTGGCAAGTTGCGCACTGCCACACACGCGTGGTCACGGGTTCGAATGCCGGATCGATATCCGCCTAGGCTAGCTAAGACTTCCACCCCTCCGGGGTTGGGTAATTGGTATTAGTCTCATCTGGGAGAATGAAAGCATCGACTGATACATGGCTGGCGGCTGCAAGTCATTGTATAGGCCACATACGCATTCAATACGCCACTACTATCCTGAATGGGGGTCGAATGCGTGGGCGCCCTGTCAGACGAGATTGGTCAAGCCTTAAGACTTTATCCTTTTATGGAAACTCGTATCTTCTCCGTAGCATCAACAACGTTATGTGGCAGGGCCCGCTGTTCTCGTCTGCCGTTTCCACTTTTTCCTGTCTACGCCACCTTCTGCCATAACTTTAGCTTCGACGAAATCCCCCACAGTCATCGAAACTCGAAAAAAATTTAGTTGAAGATTCTAACTAGGAAAAAAGAGACAGAAAGCAAGTCACTTCAAAACGAGATTTCCAGCTGAATGACGTCGAATCCCTGTCCGCAGAGCCATTCAATGCGATATGGCATGAGCAAATAAGGAGACATCTCATAAAAAGCGTCTGAGAATAGTTCGATGGCTTTGGCAACTTTCGAAGCAGCTTCGACCGTCAATGGAATTGGGCTTTGGGCTAACTAAGGAAGTTTTTGTATAATAAGCTCGAAAACATCCCGTCCAAATCTAAAAGATTCTGTCCTTTCAACGTCTACAAACTTTTTGGCGTTAATCAGTCTCATCCGAGGGACGCGCCCCGCATTTGACTTCCGTTCAGAATCGTAGTGGCGTAATGAGTGCGTATGTGACCTATACATTGACTTGCGATGGCCAGCCGATGTCAAATTCAGGGCTTTTGTCCTCCCAGACGAATCTTGAACCAATTAACCAACCTCGGAGGGATGGAGGCTTGGTTAGCCTAGGCGGATATCGACTCGGATTCTAACCCGTGACCGTGCGTGCGAAATAGCGCACTACTTACCACTACACAACCTCTGCCCTTTCATTCCTTTCTACATATTTATTATGAGGGATGGATTTTCCATTACGTTATGTCCATCCATCGGCTCAATCCATCGGCTCAACGGCAAAACGAGCGAAACTCATTTCACGTGCGAAAAACGAGTTCGAACAAACATGCACTTTCAAGTGCATGCGCTCGCATTTCCAGAATATTTCGTTAAGAAAAATAGGCGTCTTCTAGGATTTCCGATTCCGTTCCAAAATAGGGCAGACAGACGAAAACAGCAAAGAAACTTTCGGAGCATTTCAATCTGATGAAGTATAAGAGTCGACTGCAGCCAAATAGATGCGCCATGCATACTTTCGACTTGAAATTGCAGTTATACCGGTGCGTCACGTGAATGGATGGGCATAGATCTCTATAGTTACCTCTATCCTTCTCAAATTCCTCCGCCGGTATCAATGGAGAAAATCTTCCCAAGCAATGCTGAGGCTTTGCATACTTCATCGTACTCGAACATACATTGAATTTGAATTTGAAGAGAAAAGGTCCTCTGGCGAAGGTCTACCTCATTCTGAAATGCATCCACGCATTCAACTTCCATTCAGAATCTTAGCGGTGTTTGAATGCGCCTGTGGCCTGTGCAATGTGACTTGCGGTGACAAGCAGATCTACAATTCAATGCTCTTACTCTCACAAACATTCTGGAACCAATTAACCAACCCCTGAAGAATGAAGATATGCCGGTCGGGGTGCGTATCAAGTCAGAATTCCATCCCGGACCAAGTGTATGATAAGGTACACCTGCCATACGCGATTATCTGCATACGCCACAGATCCATTCTTTCGCATCTATACGTGCATTTTCAAATGCTCTGACAATTTCAAACGGAACAACATTACGCTGCCCATCCCTGGGTGCTAATACACTGCCCATCCCTGGGTTAGTTTACTCGTCGCGCCCTTCCAAACAGGACGCAGGTGGTGTAATGGCGAGTGGCGCACTATCTCACACGCAAGGTCAGGGGTTCGGATCCCGGCTCGATATCCGCTTAGGCCAACAAAGCCTTCCATCGCCTCGGGGTGACTATCTGGTCTTAGACTCGTCTGGGAGTATAAAAGCAATGGCATGTACATCGACTGATCACAGCAAGCTATCGTATAAGCCATATACGGACTCATTGCGCCACTACGATTCAGAATGGAAGTCGAACGCGTGGGGTTGTTAATGTCCCAAGTCTTTATCCTTTATGAACAGCATTCATTAGATTACGTCACCAGTCAGGAACACAACGAACATTCAATGGATTCCAACAAAAGTGCCAAACCAGTACAGCCAGCTAATAAACTTTTTTAATATTCGGTGTCGGATCAATAATGGAACATCATAATGAGCATGAATTTGCCACTGACAAACGAGGCGAACATTGGGATATCGATTGTTGAATCCTTCAACAAACCTCACGTTCGATAAAAATAAGTTCTGTAGTCTAAGCTCGCCCTAGAGGTTGAAATTTTCCAAAGAGAGCTGTAGGACAAACTCCCAATTTCTGGTTCATCATGTAGCTTGAGTAGGTGAAGGCAGTGTCGAGTAGTGCTGTATTTCTCAGGTAGCACCCCCTCCCCCTTTGGGAAGAGAGATACCTTGCCACCCAATGATTTCGAGGTGACCACACCAAGGCCTGTATGACAGTCAGATTTATCAACTTTCGTAGGCCTACAATGAGAATACAGTCAACAGAATGGATCGAGCTTCCCTATGCAAAAATGCCCAATCGGGAAGACAACATATCTGCCGGGAAATGTCACCGGTATAAATGATCCCAGGTATAAATGATTTCTGCGCTAAATCGTGACATTCACCATGTCGCTAATGCCTATCGACCCGTTCCGCGATCGAACTGAATAATCAGTCAAGAATTTTAGCATCGAAGGGCCAGGCGGTCTCCAGCAACATCCTAAGGGAGGGGGCGCAGAATGCGGACAACTCCACGATCCGCATGATGGATGGCTACCTCGACTCACCGGAGATTTCATAGGACGTAAATCCAGGGCTCTTTACTCTGTAAGTGCCAATTCGGTCTGACGGGCTGTGGCTGCATGTTCACCTAGGACTTTGTTCATACCTTACCAGTAATCCCTTCGATTACCAAGAGGACGTGAGACTCTACTGTTTCCAGTGTAAAGGCGAGCCTAATTGTTAATTGACGGAAGATTTATGGACCTAATTCCTAGTTATTGCCTCTTCAAACCCAAAAAACCTCCGCTGTGAATTACCTGTTTTGATTTTTGATTATTGATCAGCTCTATGCCAATCACTACCGTACACTAATGTTTTCATAAACATGCTGACGAAGAGTGATTTTTTACTCGAGTCTCCAAAATGACACCACTTGGATAGCATTCACTAAAGGATAAAGGATAAAGTCTTAGGGCGTTGATCAATTCCGTCTGAGGGATGCGCCCTCGCAATCGACTTCCATTCAGAATCGTAGTGGCGTATTGAATGCGTATGTGGCCTATACAATGACTTGCAGTGGCCAGCCGATGTACAAGTCGGTGCTCTTATCTTCCCAGAGTCTAGTACCAAATAACCGACCCAGGAGGGACGGAAGGCTTAGTAGACCACGGTGAATATTGATGCCGGATTCAAACCCGTGACCATGCGTGTGTGAGGGTGGGCCACTTGCCACTACACCACCTCCGCCCAACATTCATAACTGTAAATCGCTATTCAATTTTGAATTAAATATTCCACAACACGATCGGATTTTCGGATTTTTGACCTCCATGATTAATAAAAACTACTACTAACGGCTGAGATTTGGTGCGGTCCCCTTTTTCGAAGCCTATAAAGTCTCAAGCACACTTGTGTTTCCTAATCTGGTGAGCTTTCGAATCACAAACAGAAACTACGAGGGACAAGTTTTCTGACATTAATAATCCCCGTTTTTTGAATGCGCCCTACATCTGATCCTCATTAGGAATCGTAAGAGCATTTGAATGTGTACATATGTCAACAACACTACGACTACTAAGACTGGCAGGGCCAGCCGATATACATATCACTGGTTCTACCTCCTAGACGAGTTTGACAGCCTTCGACAGCGTGATGCGCCTGCGTGTGTCCTATTCCAAAGGACAAAATCCTTCGAAAAAATTTAGCAGAAATCAACAACGCCCTTCTATTTTTCTTCCAATTGCAAATCGAAACTCCACCTTCTGACAAGGATCTTGATCCCGAAAATTCCGCCCGAAATGGTCAAAAACTTTTGAATCGATCAGGAGGGATTGGACTGTTTGATGAATTTTCATAAGGGCACAGTGAACAGACAAGAAAAAACAACATGGGCACGGAGAACACCCATTGAACCATGTGACAAACGGGAATTGGGAAATGTTTACTCTCAACGAAAAAGAAGTAGGCGTAGCAAAGTGCTAGGCGAGCCACACCGTCAAATATTTCCCTTTGGTGCCCTTTTCCTTGTCTTTGCCAGCCATGGTGCATTGGCTTTTGGAATTGAAACTATTCAAAATTTTCACAGCAAGGAACATTCACACAAGATTGAGGCATATAACTTGTTCTGGAATATCAAAAGAACTATTTGATGAAGACCAAGGGGAAGGCCCAATTCCCTCTTGAATCACAGGGGTTTTTGAAAATATATTTGACATGAATTTGGCGTAAAAACCTCATTGCAAGGGGCAATCGATGTTCAACGACACGATTCGCGTTGAAGGCGGTTTAGCAGATTCCACGATTCGTGCGATTCCGGGTCGCACGGCAAACTGCGCGGCGGAATTCATGGTGATTCGAACGACTCTTACGCCTACTATTGGAGCACAAACTTGAAGTAGAGTGGATAGTAGGATCAGCTGACCATACCCAACTATTCTACTTCAAGTTTGTGCCCCAATAATAGGCGTTNCGCGCGCACCCAGAATCGCACGAATCGGCACACACCCGAGGTGTTGAAGTGCCGAAAACGGTTCCAAAAAAGCGTAAAATTTCAGGAGCCATTTCAATCACCCCTTATCCTCAGAATGGTCTTCAGTGTAAATGGAAGACGCGTGTCTACCACCACGCCACTTGCCACTTTACCACCTTCACCCACATGCAACAGTGCCTGGACAAAAACTTCAGAGAAGTACTTATACGATAGATGGTAAGTTCTGGACAGTCGACATCTGGCTTTGTTTAAAGGCAACGATAAAAACTGTTCCAGAGATAGTCTCTTAGAATGAAACTTATAGCTCACCCGTATACTTATGTGGCGTTGTCAGTTGTCAGATTGGAAAACGGCCTATATAGGGCATTATAAAGGTTCAAATATTGTCGGCCGGATGCTACACCCAAAGCGGACGAGCCTGTTTTCGATTGTGAGAGGTGACTGATCCATTCACAAATTGAACTGCGAAGCGCTGAGTATCGTATCGTTCCAACGTCTACTCCTTTGCCGCATCCATTTCCAATTTGATGAATAGAAAGTGTTTTACAATCATTATTGATCGATAACCTACCCTACCCATTAACCACTGCAAGTATTATTACCGAAGCGTGAGTAATCCTATGTAAAGGCTACGCTCACAAAAGCGCTTGAGGAATTTGAAAGTACTACCCGATAGCACCGCAACCTAAAATGAGTTGGCCCCGCGATCAACTTCACAGAAGTCCCGGCAAAGTGCAGCAACCCTTTTTTGGAAAATTTTTAAATCAAGATTAGGAGATTAATTAACAATTCCATCATAGCGAGATGCGTCAGTGAAAATGGAATAAGAAGAAAAGCATGTCTTTGAAGGGTAAACTAAGAACTACTTATCGTATGAAGTACTAAAAGCAAGAACAGGCGCCTTTTCTCCATTATTGCCAAGAAAAGACCTTCTTACTTCCATCGAGAGATGAGTAAAGGACGGGGAATCAATAGAAAGCATTGAAGCCATGCAAAAGTGCAAAGTTAATCAGCCCGTTCTGTTTAACGACCTCATCCCTCTTCAACGAGAAAATTAAACGTGTGGTCATGGATCCAGACAAAATAAAACGCCAAAGAAACTGCTCTGATAACCTGAGCGCACTACTTGCACAGCCGATAACTGTCAAAGTCAAACTGGACTAGCTTTACAACTATGTCAGGAACTTATTCTTCAAGATGATGTTCCTCTTCTGTAATAGTACCGTAACCTCCAGAATGATCACTCACCCGTTGCCATCTCGCAAACCAACACATTGTGCTCTTCTCCGATGCGTTCCGGGGTATACCTACTGTATTCCCGGAACAAAGCTGACATGGCCGCAGTTCGACGTCGAGCTTCCACCGTATCAATCTGAAAAATTGACAGTATGTAATGACCCTAAAAAGGGAGTTATATGATTTTTCAAGTCACCGACTGGAAGTTCCTCTGAATCGCACCTTAAAATCATTCAGTGCTGTCAGTGCTGTTGTAGAGCTTTTAACACCCCAGCATGAGCAGCAGGGTGGGAAATGAAGTGGATTCTGGGCCGATTTTCACCCATTCAGGTTAACCAGGCCTTTCATCTCCATCTGTGCTTGGGATCAGTTCAAGTTTACCTACTCAACAGTTAAAACACCCTAAAAATAAAAAGGAAGTCGAGTTGCTCTACAAGTGCAGAAATTTGTACGGGCTATTCACGCAGTTCGAAGCCTTCCAATCCCGGGTTCGGATAAAATTCGTGGCGCACTCTGATGCATCCTCACGTTATTGTTTATCTACTCATTCAAAAGAATGAAACCTCAAATCCGTAACTCAATGACCAATAATTTCAGCGAATTGGATAAAAATTTTTAGATTTTGTCTTGTGTATGTGTCTTGTGTATGTGTCTTGTGTCTTGTGTCTTTGTATGTGTATGTGTATGTGATATGTTTGAAGTTCCCAGACAACACATCATTGTCTGGGAACTTCAAACATATCCCACGCAGAACGTGACCACCTCGGAAATGGAACTCCACTTAGGCATGCTTTTTGGATGAGGATTGCGAAAACGAATCAATGCTGAAAGATGAGAATTCTGGAAAGTTCCACTTGAGAAATGATGAAATCCCTCCTCGTACATTCAGGAAATCCTTCATGCGTCACTTTCCCATCAAAAAGGTCTATTTTACGAAACTACGCACTATCGAAACCAAACAAATCTTCTTCATCAGTCAGAGAAGCCGTAGGAGTTTTACCAACAAAATTCAGATTTGGGGGCCTTGCCTTAACGACGCAGACCAAGATTCAGGTGGAGGCCTTTCTTATCGAATGTTGCCCTCACAGGCTTATCGATGAGGCAGTCAATCTACCTTGTAGCATAAATGACCTGACCATGAAAAATAGTCCTTGGGCTATGCTTTGAGAGCAGTTTGCGGTAAAACCAAGTGGAGGCAAATCTGCTGTAAATCAGAACTTGACATCAATAATCGAAATGGATATCAAATTCCTACTCAGCACACCAGATTTTCCTTCTCAGCAAGTCTCCAGTACAATTTCTCATCTTCATAACCCAGAACAGGACCTATTGTCCTCTAAACAGCAGCCTTTGATTGAAATAGATCAAATGTAACTATGCAAGGCACAATCAGTCGATTCAACAGAACTTTCCCGTACCTTACAGTTAGTGCAGCAGTTTGTCATCACGCACAATACGAGAATTGATAGAAACAATGTGGAGTGGAGGGAAAGGGGAGAGGAAGGTGAATGGGATTCGGAGAGTTTTGGAACCGGTTGGTAAATTACAAAAATGCTAGTCGAATAGGGATACTTGAGAACACCTCGCAAAGAGTTCGCCTTCAATCCTTGCCTTCTTCTTTCATAGGATTTTCGGACTTAAGTTTGTTAGCTACCGAGCAAGACAACCAACGCAACTTTCGAATCAGACTGGTGTGTTCAACGACCCAAACGAGTCCCCTTTCCAGATAGTGTCAAAATTCAAGCGAGCCCTATTCTAATTCGGGCCATAGCGCCAGGCTGTCATCTGAATAATGAGATCGCCGAACTCGTTTATCACCTTTTTCATTCGAGCCGCTGGTGTACCAGAACGCGGATAGAACTGATTGATGAAAAGTGACGGGAATTGGTAGTCGCGGACAAGTTGCATGCTTTCTTCGAAATCCTCTTCAGTCTCCGTTGGAAATGCACAAATCATATCGGTCGCTATGTAAATATTCGGCACTCTGAAAAAAGGTCCAGTTAGTCTATATTTTCTCATCCTCTCGCAAAATAAAGTTATCTTCCCGCCATTTTATGAGCTCCGTACGATTTCTTCTATGACAGTACTCTTTTATAAATAGCTGAAAACAAGCAGCGAGAAAATTACCCATAAAAGAGAGGCTATTTTTGTCAGTTAATGAAGCCTGATATTCATTTTTTCTTTAGTATTCGATATGACGATTAATTCCGTTATATAGCCCTCACGCGACTGCAAACTTTGCGCGCTCGCCTTGCGACCTTCACGCGCGCGATGTGCAACAAATCGCGCGCGGGAACGCAAAAAAAAATTGATGTTCCGCGCGAAAAATTCGCGTCCTGACCTAATTACACATCATGGGACGCTCAATCTTTTTTCTCTGATCTATTATAAAATTCGATTAATACTAGTTCTTTTAGACTGGACACCAATCAACTCACTTTTTCAACATAAAATCCATAATCATTTTGAAGTGATCGCTTGAGTATTCACGCTTCATATCACGCAATACGGCATCGCTACCCGACTGTACAGGAATATGAAGGAATGAATAGACACGTGGGTGATTCAGGACTGCCGCAATCTCCTACAAATACTTTTGTACATCATCCTTATTAAAACCCCGAAACTGGTAAAGGGAAATCAAATCATATAAAGAAGAATAACGAAAACAAGCTACTACATCTGCGTAGCATACTCACTTCTAAATAATCGAGTATGTACGGTGGATTGGTCATTCCTAGCCTCATCATACATCCATCAGGAATGACTTTTACCAATTCATTCAAGAGATCAGGAAGCACCTCAAACAGAGTTGTTGTTAAAGCAATAAAATTACAAATTACACAATTTAAAATTATGATATGTCTCTTTAGACCTCTAAAATAGCAATTTAGAAGCCATCCCATAAAAACAGCCTCGATAGCCTTCCCAGGATACTCCAGAACTCAAATGATGGCTATGATAAAAGCAAAACATTCAGGAAACGAGTATAATGAATTCTAAAAATAGCTGGGAGCCCTAAAAGGGAAACTTATTTAGACCCAAGAGGAAATATGCTTTCAATGGATTCCGCAGGCAGGAAAAGGTATCGTGTAGGGGTGCTAAAGCGGATGGTTTTGGTTGAAAGAGGCGGTTTTTCATACTTTTCATTGTCCTATTCTCTTCTCTCATTGTCTACAAGTCGACGAATGATTTCGACATGCTGCATGTTTCCTAGATTGTGGCAAGTCTTTTAGGAATGAGCACGCGCTTCGGGCTACTTTTTCTTCTCGTCTCGTGACGAATGTTGCAGAACATGGACTTGACAGAAATTGCGCAAGTCACATGGAAGCGGGTATCCTCCCAAGCATACGCTCGCACTGAATCGACTTCAGGGATCGGATTGTGAATAAGATAGCTGCATCTAGTTTCCTATCAAGTCAGAGACTCTTGAAATGCCTCTTGTTAAGATTTGCATTGTCTTGAATGCTTTCGAACTTCACAAAAGACGTAATTGATTAGTCAAACGGGCTACTCAAAAGGGTTATTCTAGAGGAGCGATGAAAGACAATTTTAGAAGGATTCTGATTGGAAGAAGTAAAAATTTTAAAAAAGTTTCGTTTCAGAAGAATGACTATGTGGTGATGCACACTATAAAGAGAATAATTTCTCTCCTTTTCCAGCTTTCAACGCCGTTCTTGAATAATTCAAAAAAACTCGAGCCACAAAACTTGATCTAGAATGTATCAAGTTCCGAAAGAAAATACAGGTTTAAACTTACCATTCCAATATCTCGGCCCCACGCCCCTAAATCCTCTGAAGTGAGCCACAATTCTTTGACGCCGTCCCTTTCGAACGCTGTACGAGCCTGAATCAGAAGAAATATAAAATAGCTCGAAAAATGAATTCGGCGGAAAAACAACTCGAATAAAAAACAAGTGCATATAGAAAAAGACGTTTTCGCAGCTTGCCTTAATAACAATTGAACCTAATGACACACAGCATTGAAAGCTTTGCCAACAATGAAAATTTTTAAAAATTCATAATTCGAATAGATCCACTAAACCTAATCGCTGTTTTAGTGAAAAAGAAACCTGTTCGACAAGCTCCTCTAAAGGGTAGCTTTTGAGATCTCCTCTCGCCATTTTTGTCTTACAGTAGGTGCAGTGATTCAGGCAACCGGTGTTTATCGCCAGAACCTTAATTCAGACCACTCACCAGTAAGATCACCAGGATTCTTAAAGCAGCTCTGATACTACTTTGAGCAACGGTAGCAAACCTCAACAAGCTCATTTTTTCTCATCTTCGGTAATGATAATCCTGCATCTGGACGCTTCCGACTTAGAAGCCGCACTGAAACTCTTGACCATAACCATAGCGATTTAGAGTTAGGATTATGAAAGCTATCTATTCATTCATTCGAACCTGTGTTTCCCTTAAGCGTCTCCTCAACCACCTCCACTATCCGGTCGATTTGTTTGACACCAACGATGGAAACATTTTTCAACCATGGCTCATCTGGTGCGGCCTGCAAAAAAACGATTTGATGTGAGGGCCGTTGTTTGTTTTATTTTCAGAAGGGCGTCTTAAACAGTAGAAGCGGTCATTCAACACTGTTCTTTCAGTTTTTTCGAAATATATAATTCCAGAACCTTACCCACCGTGCGGTCGCGCCAGACCTCTCGGGTGAACATGTGTGATGATGTTGAATAAGGAATTAGAGAAGATAAAAAACAAATGAGTGATAGCCTTTGGTCAAAAAAGCCTCCCGTTCATCACAACCTATAGGAACATCGTTGTTATGCGGTATCGTGCCCAATTAGTCACCAAATCATAATAAATAACAAAGTTCACCAGTGAATTAGGCAGTAATTTATGTTACACAGAGAAACGCCATGTGCTAAAAACAATGCGGTAGAAATAGAACAACAATGAGGTCATAACATGACAAAGGCCATGTGATTGACTAACAAAACACTCATTTACACATTCAATCGCTAGCAATAACATCGATAACCCATAAGAAACCAGCGGCGCGAACGAGGTCGCCGAACGTCATTGCAGCTATCATCTGTTTTAACACTTTCCGATGCAAAACACATGAAAGCGGCAGCAATGTAATGTTTTCCCAGTTTACAAATTTAGGGATCGGAGCGGGTGGAAAGAAGGGAACTAGTTACATTCAGAGATTGTAAATTAAATGACCAAAGACACTTCAGAACGATGGTTACCCTTTGGTAGAATTCTATATGAACCAACAACCTGTAATTTACGTCCGCTGCACAGAAGAGTGTGGGCTACCGAGATAATACAAATTTGAGATTAAAAGACGACAATAAAATCCGCTTAATAGCTGGGAAAGGCATTAAACGTCTCTTCACAAGTCTGTTACTATCGTGATAAGCACTAACGACTAAAGTATCGGAGTAAAAGGGTGATAACTATCAAATCAGTCACTGATCCAAGTAATAATTCAAATAAGAAAGCAATGATACGTTCGAAATCGTTGAAACATCGTATAGAACAATGAGGAATTGCATTGGAACCTTTTAAACTAATATTATAATAAGGTCCCTTCTCATGCAACAAACATCAGCGCAGGATTAGCCAGTAAACACATTAATAAGAAGCGATCGTTCAAAATGGATGCGTTAACACCTTCTAAAGAGCACCTCCTAGAGAGCCAAATGCTCAGGCAATTAAGGTATAAGCTCGATTCATCTCGGGAAAAGAAGTCAACTAAACAATACAAGGAATATCCTATTGATATCCCCCCCCCCATTCGCTGCCTACGA
>UZAF01016630.1:3490-45595 GCA_900617895.1 Haemonchus placei
CTATGAAAGCAGCCAATGAGATACTTCCTCGAAACTGTATCTTCCTAGTGCCACTCTGATTGAACCTGGGGTTTAGTCCTCAAATTCTCAAGACACAACAGTTTTAAATGACTGGAAGCAAAGCATTGTACATGAAGAAAATCAAAATGCACGTTGACCTTACCGCGATGATGTTCGCTCTTAAACTTCCGTAGTCTCTTAAACGGCCGTCTCGATGCACAGTCAGGCTTTCGTGGAAGGCAACTCTCAAGCTCGTTCTCTCTTCCTAATCTAGTCATATCTAGCACACTGGAGCATGCCTCACTTCTACCAATTTTTCTAATCTGCGCTTGCTTTGTATAATAATTAAGTTAATGCTCTTATGGCTCTTTTGGAGGAAAGGTTAGAATTGTCGAAGGCATCGTCACAGGTAACCTCCAAAGATGCCGAGTAACCAAGAAAGTGAATTATGCGGAGAGTCAGCGAATAATTACTACAGTGCGTTTCAAAAGTATGTGCACACACAACATTTTATTTTTTGGGAATACCATTGCTTTCTGTAACCTGTGACCTTCACCACACAATTCCTTGTGTGCGATGAGCTACGAACACTTCTTCTGAGAAAACATAGCAGATGATAACACAATTTTTTACTGAAGAAAAATTTTTCTCTGTTTCAGAGGTGTACACTTAGCAAAAAACAAAAATATAACCGAGATCAGAAACTAACAGGGCCTCCTAAATTCCTGTAAAGGTTATCGACTACGAGGAGTCGTTTGACAATGGTTTCGTTACGGCAGGTTCTTTAGTTACCTTTGAAATGAAACATTTTGAGTGTGCCCATACTTTTGAAACTTCAACTGGGCCGCTCTTTTTCATGCGTTGCTAGATTCATTCGAGACCCTGGCAGCTACCGCTCCCCACCTCTTCCTGGCCGTCCACGCATTTTGACAGCTTAGGACAACAGGAGAATAGCCTGTCTTATGGCGAATACTTCTTTGTCTGTGAGTCAGATCCAAGCTCGGATGGGTTTATCAGTCTCGCGTACGACCGTTTGGCGCTCTATCCGCTCTAACTAGTATATCACTCGAAAGATGATGAAGAAGGCTCGTCGACTCAATACTCGTCACAAGCTGACAAGGCTGTCCTGAGCGGTCAAAATACGTGGACGGCCAGGAATAGGTTGGGAACGATAGCTGCCAGGGTCTCCAATGAATCTAGCAACGCATGAAAAAGAGCGGCCCAGTCGAAGTTTCAAATGTGTGTGCACACTCAAAATGTTTCATTTCAAAGGTAACTAAAGAACCTACCAAAACGATATCATTGTCAAACGACTCCTCGTGGTCGAAAACCTTTACAGGAATTTAGGAGGCCCTGTTGGTTTCTGATCTCGGTTATATTTTTGTTTTCTGCTAAGTGTGCATATACTTTTGAAACGAAGAAAAATTTTTCTGTAGTAAAAAATTGTGTTAGCAACTGCGACGTTACCCCAAAGAAAGTTTTCGTAGGTTATCGCACACAAGGAATTGAATGGTGGAGATCACAGGCAACAGAAAGCAATGGTATCCCCAAAAAAACAAAATGTTGGATGTGCACATACTTTCGAAAAGCACTGCATATTGGGCCCTGATAGCCTTCTCATTTGGCTCCTGACAACGAAATCACCACCTTCGAGTCTGGGGTTTACACTGATTAAGTGGTGGAGCTGTTCCTTTCAGTCAAATAGTCGAGGATTAGACCTTTTTCCATTTTTAGGCGAAGAGAAAAACGAAACATGATCAAACCCTAATCAAAAATGCAACACAAGTTGCGGTATAACTAACAGTAAGAGCATACCGTTAGGCCTCTCGAATGAATTGAAGCATGCCATCTTCTTAGTCACTGACAATGTTACTGACCTACGGTTGCAGCAGCAGTTGAGATCAGGATACGAATCTGTGTAAGCAGGCCAAGTACGGTGAAATGTTCTGTTCAGATTCTCACTAGATTGTCGCATTATTTTGGCACGTACGGCATCCTAGTATTCCTAGTGCCTTCTGCGATTACTTACACCATCATTTTCGTTTACATATTTTCACAGGTGAGCTCAATCATTCCAGTTTGTTATTTTCCAGCTTGCTCGTGTTATGTAATCATAAAAGTGAATTCCGTCAGCAGTTTAATAACTGATCTTGATGTCGATTGGTGAAAACCCTCTCGTTTTAGAGCTGGGAAAGATTTGGCTGCTAAGTTAAGTTTTCCTAAATAACTGATTTGTGATTACTTGGTCTTTCGAATGCAGCTGCACCGTCGTTTTTACATGTCCTGAAGTAATTATGAATCCGGAAACTTCCCTATTCTTTTCACAAGTGGCATCATTTTCTTGCAAAGGTAGCACCAAACGCGCATATTTGCATATGATCTTGGGATTTTTACCAGTAGTAAGGCATGTTCCCGTCGTCTGCGTTCTGGTGTTTGCAACATAAAGACAACTCCTCTCTGAGGAAGAGGGCCACAGTTTTGTCCTAGGCTCCAGAGACTTTACTAACAGACTGGTATCTCAAGATCTTGACCAAACCAGAAAATCCAGGAGAGGATCGTTAGCGGCTAATCACCATCGATCCTTCTTCTTCAGATTGACTTACTGTGATATGATTCTTCCCTTAGAAAACCACGTAGCAATTAGACCGCGCCGAATAACGACTATGAAAAAATACTTCGCTTATCAAGCTGAATAGAATTTCATTTAACGGAAAACTCTAAGCACGTGTTGAATATATCCATTATTCAGCTGAAAATTCTTTTCAGAAAGAAAGGTCTATGAAGAGAACGGAAGTGATTTTTACAATACAGCAGCTTTTGGTCTCATTGCTCTACTTGTTTGGTTTCATATATTGGAGTACAATCGATGTCTGGAATACCGGAACTTTGACAATGAACTTCTTCAGCAACTTAACTTGGATCATCATGATCGCATTGAATCCCTTCATCTACCTAATAGTGAACAGGTGGGTGAGAAGTTATTAGAAAGAATTTGCTGAAGAAAAGTGGCTCCAAGATGTAATATGAAACCACTTTAATAATGTGCACGTTCAATTCACCTACTTCATCGCGGTACTCCAGACGTCATCTGCACCTAGCTGGGAAATTATTTTCTCTGATTTTCTCACGTATGTACCATGAACATGGCTGATTTGGAGATGTACAGGCTCATCGGCCTGTCTGTCCTAAAAATCTGTACATATGATAACGGCAGTGATACAATAATTCACTCGCTCCGTCAAGATATTATAGTTGCTTACACAAAGAAGTGGAAAGAAGCTCCGAAAGCTAGGTAGACGTGAAGATTTGTAGATAATCACGGCATTTTTTTTGCAGTAGAGCAACCAAACTTGATAGGAATAAAAGAGGGAAGGTTAGAATCTCAGCACTGCAATATCAATTAATACTGACCGAACACGGCACAGCTTCTGCACCATGATAACAATTGGTACTGGAAATTTCTATCCATTATCAGATGTTCTTTTCAATGGAACTTCCTTCTCTACGGATGTAACATTTGTTGATGATCCGAAATTATCGGCGGTCAGATAAGTTTTGTCGCAAACGATATCAGAGCAGAGAAATGATTGAGTCACAATCCTCGCTAAGTAACGGTCATAATCTATCAGCAAGATTTGAACTAGATTTCTATTAGCAAGATGAAGTTTTCATGACCTTACAATGTAGGACCTTTATTCGTTCCCTCTGACTGCACTTACCCTTCTTATCGAATTAACATCTCATGGAGTCAGAGCTGTGTCGTCAATAAAAATTATCATCAGTATACAAAAGGTACTGTCAGTTGTTCATTTCCAATTTCACATTTTTCAAAACACAAACTCTTCTTTTGCTTTGTCCAGTGTGAATGCCTATCATCAATGTAATAGAAAAGCAAGTTTTCAACTGTTTATGCGAATTATTAGATATTTCGCTAGGCTTTACTCCTTTTTAGATCACAGACCGTCATACTTTTGAAAAATTTGGTATTCCTGAATTTTTAATTTCTCACTGCAACAGCTTGTATAATATCAATTTACAACTATGACATCGATGCTTTGCCGCATCACCTTCGAGGTCAATGATCAGTTGACATCGGCCTGGCATGGCCTCAATGAACATGCCGATCTCCTTCGGGAACGTTACCTTGAATGGCATCTGGCATCGACAGGACATTGCACAAACTTGTTCCTTCCGTCTCCTTGGATTCTTTACTTCAAATGACCCTTTCCCACGGGCGGTCCAGCTATTGTCCTAGCCAGCATGAGTTCAATCGAGATGTGCTTTGCAATTTATGAGAGAAATGAGCGGTCCCTTCACTGCAAGGTGTCCAAACAAGTCGACCTCTTTCAAGAAAGAATCTGGAACACGGGTCAATCCTCTTACGCCGCACAATGTTTCTGTCGACTAGACGAGACGTCATTCTTGCTGCTTCCAGGTGCCCTCGGACTTCAGCCCTTTTGACTCTATGTAGAGTACACGCCGCAAGAACTCGAAACGCGAATTGCGCAAACTCGCGTCTTTTCTCCATAAATCGGTTCAGAGTGAAGTATTCCAAGGGCTAAAGACACCGTTAGGCTGATCTCTCGAGCTTTACAATATACCATTCCAATACCCAGCCGCCTGCAGATCTAACCTCCCATTCAAATTATTATCATTCAAAAGCCTCCAACTTCCCGCTACCATAGCACCCACCCAACTGCGAGTCCGGGTCCCCATTCATGTAGTCATTATTCAGAACTATCTTCAGTTTCTGCCAATACGGAACACGTCGCCTGCGAATCAAAATCCTCCAAGGGTGTGTGTACATTCGTGCGATTCCAACCGCGCACGGCTAATTGCGAAATTCGTGGCGATTCGAACGGCTCTGGGGCCTACTATTGGGACACAAACATGAAATAGAGTAGTTTAGTAGAGTCAGCTGACACTACTAATCTGAATTTAGCCGCGCACTTTGCCGCGCGCAGTCCGAATTGTACGAATGTGCCGTCCCGCATCCTCCAGAGCCACCATTCAAACCCCGTGCCACTACAGTACCTAGCCACATGCGTACCCAAACACGCCCAGCAGGAAACCGCTCAGCGCCAGGCATAGGGCAGAAATTATTATGAAGGTTATGAAGGGAGGATTTTATAGCGGGTTGACCCACATATCATTCAATAGCACAGGGACTAACTGTGTACAAATTAGCTACAAAAAGGCTAAGAAAAAGGGAAAAACTCAATTTTATGATTAGGGTCTGACGAAGTTCGAAGTTTGGAGCCATACTAAGGGAGAAATTTCGATCTGTGATTGGAAGTACTATAACAGTCCTGCGCAGAACAGAGGGTTGTCTACGACGATATAGCGCCTCAACGCCAACTCCTCAGATACTGAAGAAAAATCCCTCCGAAGTTTGGAAAATGTCAAAAATCAGCTTAAATATTTTGCCGTAAAATGGTGTCATATTCTCAATGAAACCTGTATGAAGGAGTTGTGAGTGAGCGTCTGTAGGTGCAGTCATCTACTAACTCCACGTTAGGAATGAACGGTGGAGATTGAATTAAATCGATCAATAATCTTCACCTTGTATTGGGTAAAGTCGAGTAAGTGGCGTACCCAGAAACGAATTCTGAACGCTTCATCCTAGGGACCAGTCAGCCACTACAAGCAGCACTAACGCGTGCACCCCATGCACATGCAATTAATTTTCAGATAGAACTCAAGTGCATGGCGCAATTCAAAACGAAGCATTTTAAACACCTTAGGGTATTCTTTACCTCTTGGAGTACTTCACTCTCAATCGATTTATGTAGAAAAGACGAAAAAGACGCGAGTTCGCGGTATTTGCGTGAATTTTCGGGTTCTTACGGCGAGTACTGCATCTTGTACCCTTGTATTTTCCCAATTAGTTTAAACGCATCTGAACAACAGCCTTTCAATTTCGGAAGTCGAATTGACGGAGGGAGTTCCGAATGAAGGCGCCAACTTGATCTTGCCTCAAGTTACGTATTCCTAAATGTCTCAGCATAGTCTTGACAATGTATTTACTGTGTGCGTGACGTGGCACAAGACTGCTGGAACTACCTGAATTCTCAACATAAAACCTACTAATAACCGAAGACGGAACTGTGTGTCGTTGGAGTTTTCAAAAAGACATGTAAGCGCTAATTTTGGCCCGTATGCATAACGCCCAGGGTAGGGAAGGGCAAGGAAGTGTTTGCTTTCGCCGTGGGTCAGATAAGTGACGCTGGAGCGCAGTATTTCGCGCCTCCACTACCGTTTGGCCAATGTTAGATTGGTATCCGAAGTTCATGTTTTTCGATTAATTGATCCGGAATTTGGGAAGAGTGTAGATTTTTGCCTTAGGAAAGCTTTACATCCTACGAAGGCTGAAGGAAGTAGCAGATGGAGGGATTGGAGGGTTGTGGAAGTTTTGAACCGAGCATCCAGTTATCGCGCACCCAAGTACAAAGTAACCTTAGTTAGATGCGCAAATTAAATACCACAACGCTGCTCTCAGGTCGTAATTAAGTGCGTGAAATAACAAATGAAGGGGACAAAAGGACAGTGAAGCGCTTAGAAAAAAAGCTTCGAACGAATAAAATTTGCACACCAGATAAACAATTGATATTGTGGTTTCTAGATGTTAGTCATTAAATAACACTCGGCTTGGAGTTGGGCTATTTCTCATTTTTTACAGGGTTTTCAGATATTTGGGGCTGAAAGCAGCGTCATCAAAGAGGCCGCAAGAACCATATCACCACCAGTCCATTCAGGATTACTTATTCGATACGTGCCACTTCTTCCACTCTTTAACCTTTACATTTCTGCGCCATCCTAGGCTCGGGATGCTCATACCTCGAGAATCCTGCAAATACGCAACCTTCCTCTATGCACCCCTCCCAGCACCGCAACCCTCGGCTTAATCCCCCTAAAATTTATTCCTCGTCACTAGCACTGATGTACGTTTGGTAGATAAACTTTTCTCCAAGCCGCCGCAATATTCCATATATGTATATATATATATATATATATATATATATATATATATATATATATATATATATATATATANTATATATATATATATATATACATATTTCATGCTCTCTGGGAGTGGCGTTATCCCTAGCGCCATCCGCCTACTGAGTTTCACTCGCCGAATCTTGAGCTTAACTACCTCCTTATGAATTCGAACAAATCTTGACCAACCGTTGTAAGGCTGCTTCGTTTATGCCGTTGATGTTTTTAGCTCACTGTATTTGTTTCAGCGCACCGCTGCGTGCATCAAAATAAATTAAATATAAATAAATTTGTAGTTGGTTGCAGTAGCAGAATAAAATCAGAGCAATACTTGAGGAATTCGGCAGCAGAAATCAGAGGAATAAGCGCTCAGTCTAATAATCAAGTGAATGGCGGGGTAATGGTTTACATGACCATGGGCGCCCCAGCGCAATTTTAGGGGTACGTTCATCCCCCTCCCAGGGTAGGGAGGCCTCCCCTCCCAGGGTGGGGAGTCAATGGGGTCGCGCTTCTCTGAGCTCTCGCTAAGGTAAGGTCGCAGAGACAAACATCACATGATTACCAAGTGCTGTCGATTCTTCACCTGTTTATAGGAAAATACTTAGCTCCATTGCAACTATCTCGACACAGAACAAAGGCAAAAACCCCATTTGAACACTTGCGCCCTCGGCAAACATTTCCTTGGGGAGACTCTCCCCTTCCCTACCCTGGGCGTTATGCATACGGGCCTTTGTGTGCTTGCTTGTATGCCGGTTTGTGCGTCTGCTCACGAAAAGTCAGAGGCTGCTTTCAGACCTCAACGACTCATCCGTCCGTCCGTCCGTCCGTCCGTTCAGCGCGTGCTGCGACGGCGGCGCCTGACCGCTGTTGACAACACTGGATCAAGTGCAAGCGCTGTCAACACTACTCTAGCGACCGCCATCGCAGCACGCGCTGAACGGACGGACGGACGGACGGACGGGTGAATCGTTGAGGTCTTAACGAAGCCAGAAGGCGAGCAGGATTGCGAAATGTCACGTGGGCGCATGATAACATGGTTGAGGAACAGGTTACGAAATGGGAAGTCTGCTAATACAGTTAACATTGATCTCACTGACCAATGCGGGTCACTTACAATTCGTGATGTGCTGCAAGCGTCAGCGTGCGCAGCCCAACTGGTCTAAATTGAGTGCAAATTTTGACTGGAAGAGTGCCTCTTAACTGTTACATCAGTACAATTTTACTCACTGATCAGGTTATCGACTGTTTGGTTTTTCCGCAGGTGCCTGACTTCTGCCCAAGTTACGTTTGGAGAAGTGAAACTTCACTTGTTGTTTCTGTAGGTGATTCTTGCTCTCTATGACCCTTTATCAGCTTTAATCAGTTGTTATCAGTTTCTTGCATGGAGTACCTACGACCATTCATGTCGTAGATCACCTGTTGAAACGCCAAAGTTCTATTATCAACACAAAGGACACTACAGATTTCAGTAGCTCTAGTTTATATGGCCCTTCATCAGCCCCTGTCGCTTGTTAACAGTCCTTGTTCCCAATCACCTTCCGTTCCGTCACATCCTACACCACCTACTGAAGTGCCAAACCTTCGCTGTTAATACGAAGGGGATTATGGACCTGATGGCCTTTTATATCTTATTATCAGTTCCTAACAGTTGTTATATGTTCTTGTCACCGAACACTCAGGGTTTCCTATCAACCCAAACCTGCTGAAGTGTCACGGCTTCACGAAGGAGGTAAAATATCTAGCGTCTCTTACCTTCTGAAGCTTCTTATCAACTTCTAAGGGATGTTATCATTTCCTATCAAGTACCGTCGAACTTCCCATCCTGCAGCTTGCACCCCTTCCAAATTTGAACGCCTAAAGTCCAGTGAGAACGAAGCCATTAATCTCCAAGTGTTATCCTACTATATATAACGCGCTAAGTGTGTCTGTTGGTTTGTCTGTCTGTGTGTGTATGTGTGTATGTGGGTATATGTGTATGTGTGTGTGTATGTGTGTATGTGCGTATGTGTGTATGTGTGTATGTGTGTATGTGTGTCAGTGAGAACGAAGCCATTAATCTCCAAGTGTTATCCTACTATATATAACGCGCTAAGTGTGTCTGTTGGTTTGTCTGTCTGTGTGTGTATGTGTGTATGTGGGTATATGTGTATGTGTGTGTGTATGTGTGTATGTGCGTATGTGTGTATGTGTGTATGTGTGTATGTGTGTATGTGTGTATGTGTGTGTGTGTTTGACCGGAAATTCATAACTCCTGTTCCCGTCGACCTCGAGAGTTCAAATCTGGTAGGAGTACAGGCGGCAGGATAGGAACACTATTAGTGGGTGGAGGGACCGGACTCCATCCACGGCGGCCGGGTTTGTGTGAAAAACTCTAACTTGGACCTAGAGCGTTCAAATTTGATAGGAGTACAGGAGGCAGGATAGGAACACTAATATTGGGTGAAGGGGCCGGAATCCGCCCACACGGGGCGGGGTGTGTGCGAAATAAATGTTTGGGCGGAATGTCATAAACTCTGTCCCCGTGGACCTAGAGGGCTCAAACTTGGTAAGAGTACAGGAGCCAGGATAGGAACACTATTAGTGGGTGGAGGGGCCGGACTCCGTCCACGGCGTGGAGGGGCCGGACTCCGTCCACGGCGGCCGGGTTTGTGTGAAGAACTCAAACTTGGACCTAGAGCGTTCAAATTTGATAGGAGTACAGGAGGCAGGATAGGAACACTTGTGGTGAGTCGCAAGACCGGACTCCACCCACGTGGGGCGGGGTTTGTGCGAAAAATTCTAACTCGGACCGAGAACGCCAATACTTGATAGAAATACAGGCAACAAGATGGGAGCACCTATTTCAGGCGGCACGACTTAACTCCGGCATGAGCAAAAATTTAATGTAGACTTCGAGCGAAATCTCGAAAGCAAGGTTGAATAAGTTGCAAATAAATCGAGTCACTCAAACACACAAAGCCAAAGGAGTTCTGTTCGTGGCAGACAGGGCGCGTACGTATTGTGTTGGGTGTTTGTGTTCGGCCGGGGATGAATAACTCCTGTTTTCACCTTTCGAAGACTTCAAATTTGATAAAGGTGCAGGCGAGGAGCCATTTCAACACGAGAAGGAGGGTAGCCAGGCGGCGTCAGCCAAGAGAGCCGCTTCACGCAAAGCAAATTTTTCACAGGAAGGAGGAGCGCCCGGCGGAGCCGGGCGTCACCTTAAGTAGGAGGGAAGCCCGGCGTTAGCCGGGCGGCCCGACTGGTTTATAATACATTCGTCTGCGTATGCCCAGCCCGCTGTGAGCGAAGTCCAGTTTGGCCTTACATTACTGTTCCCATCTTGTCGCCTGTACTCCTTTCTGAGCTCTTCTAGAGCTGCTCTTACTGTTACGACATAACAGAACTCAACAGTAGGCATTAATAGTAATAGTAATAATAATAATAATAATAATAATAATAATAATAATAATAATAATAATAATGTGTATTTACATGACATCCAAGCCTCTCCCGCGTTTCTATCTCACGGTTTTGAAAGATTTCTATTTTTTGCTGACGAGACTACGTGGAGCGACGGGGATGAAATCGCGAACCAAATTCCACCGGTGCCTGCCCAAAGATGCAGGTGGATTCGGGGAACTCTGTGTGGAGGGTCTGTCACTGCGGCTGGTATCCTCTATCGGCTCAGCTTAAAGCTTGCATTTGAGTGATTAGGAAGGAACAGAGAGTCAATGTAGGTGCGGAGTGGCCTAAAGTGTAAAGCCCTTTCGAGGAATAGCCTTATTAGCTATCCGGAGTCTACGCAGTCCCTGCGTAAAAGTCTAGCCAACTATTCGGTGGTACCCTTACACAAAATCGGCATAAATGGATCTCTCTCGCTTGAATCTGAGGAGCCCCGAATATAGCAGAGCTGGGTAGAATTGCATGTGAAGCGGCTAAATCTCAGGGCAAAAACAGGCTGTCCAAAATAAGAAGGGCTCAGTTGGTAATCCGTACCATCACTTACGAACGCCTGCATTAAGCATGTTTCTAAAATTTTATAATGCAAGCTCTGAAGGTTGAGTACGACGCGATCGGACTGTCGGGGACGAGAAGGGATCGTCCGCTGCACGCCGTTCTCAAGATTGGAAAGGAGCTTCTCCTTGGACCATGTGAGAGCAGAGACGTCCTTGGTGTCTACTCGTCGAGACACGTTTGGTCATTAACACTGATTCGTAAGGAAGCTTGACAACCCGAAACAGACGCTCGCGATTGATGGGAAGTGGTTCAATTCTGGCTCTATTAGTATTCATAGCTTACGCGCCAATAACAAGCTAAGAAGAAGAGGAGCATACCAGTCCAGACCATCCATGGTATAGTAATTCACAGTTCCTCAGGCCCTCTAATCTGCGATGTACTTTAGAAGCACCTAGAGAGCAGGTATACAATGAAACAGATCACATCATCTCCAATCGAAACTTTGCCAGAATGGTGTCGCTGTGGTTGCGATGCTTTACGCAGGACCGCTCCAGCTTCTTCTCTGAGCTGCACTTTGTTTTTCAATGTGGAGCGAGACTGCGAGATTCTGAATAGGAGCCTCAAGTAACCATCTAACTTATGACTTATCTTCCCATGCGAGTAATAGGACGCTTCCGTTATCGATAGCATTGGTGTGGAATATAACCGACAATCGGACATCTTTACGATCACCTCCATCACTTGTCGTTCCTTGATCATCGCTTTCCTCTAGCGAGCCCCAGTAATGTTCCCATTCGTCTCTGTCTCTTCAAGCCAGGGTGGTTCAGTGGGTCGGCCCACTCGAGGGGCACAAGGCATAGCAATTTTTTGGAACATGGCGTTCAGAACTTCCGTGAAAAAGTCTTATCAACGCGCTGGCAGCCGTACTGATATTCGTTTAATGTCCTAAAGGATCCAGTCAGCAATCGCCTTGTTTTAAAGGCATCGTTTACGATAAATTTAGGGTACCCTTTTTGACGGGAATTAATATAACTACTCTAGAATAAAACGATAACAACGGAAAAAGCGCAAAAAACGATGAACAAAAAATAGAAAGGGTCAAAAAAGAGCTGGAAAGGGGGATTGGACGAGTTTCACATTGGAAGAACGGCGGTTAAGGGAGTGTTCGTTCGAGTGCACGAAGGCGACGCAATGTCCGCAATGTCTGTCTGTCTGTCTATTGTCTGCAATAGCAGACAACACATTGTCTCTGGCAATTCGCCAACCAGCTTATCGATTTTTCACCAACTTCGCTCCAATGCGAAAGTGGTGAACGACAATTAGATTTCGTAGTCAGCCTAGCAAGGGGCGGAGGGCGACCGTGGCTCACTCTCCGGCCCCTTATTGTGCCCTATCAAGACCGTTTTCCGACCTCGTTCCTGCACGAATGGTATCAGAGGGAGCGTCGAATTCAAACCATGTGCAAACCTCCGAAAGCATTTTCTCGTGAACCGTGCCTTTTCTGCCGTGAAAATATCGTATAACGTGTCCAGCTTACCTGATCTTTGATTACTTCGCGTGAGCGACGACATCATTGATGTTCTTCCGTTGACGGAGCTCGGGACTCCTGGTCCTCTGCTGCGCTTGCCTGTTCAAGGTAATTACAAGTATCGTTCCCATCGTACTTCCATTGATATTGATAACATTAATGATAGCATTTCGTAGAATAATAATACTCATTATTAATGTTATTGTTATTATGATTATTATTATTATAAGGCAAAGTCGGAGAGAATACTATTCTAGAACATTGAGCCTAACAGTTTGAAAGCCGCTGTGGAAGATTTTATGCTTTCTCAGCTCAGTCTTATTCTTGATTTTCCTATTTGTTGTCAATTTCAACTGCAAACTGTCGGACGCTTTGAGAAATTTGTTGTAATTTTAATTACCTCTTTCTAGGAGGTTGAGGAGATCTGTGCTGATTCTGCTCAGATGCAACAGTTGTGCTGGACGGCCGACAGCGGCTGTAATACCAATGAACGCCAAGACCGTTATGATCGCGAGCAACGAATTACGGAAAGGAATATTAGCTCAGGATACCAAGAAGATATATAATAAAGTTTTATATTGATGAATCTGTGATAGAGGCGTTCACTACACAAGATATACTCCAAATATACCATGCAAACATACCACTACCCTCATATCTTCCCTAAGTTTCTACTGAAGCTCAAAAGTTTCCACTCAAAGCCACATTACTGTGCAGTATGCTGACATGTGCAAGAGAGGTTTGAAAACATCGACAGCGACGGCTAAGGATTGCGCTCCAACTGCTTAGATAAAGAATGGATTGATTTCGCTTCCCCACAATCCTAGAAAAAGTATTAAGCTTCTTTCAGGAAATTCTGAGGCTGGCTCAGAATTCACTTTTCCTTGAGAGGAATCAGTCAATGATGTAAGTATAGCCTAGTCACGATATCTACCAAGCATTCCGTGATCAGTCTTCTTCGACAGCTTCAGCTATTTCATCTTGAAATTTGGTTTTCCTGTACAACTTCATCGTTGTCAGCTTTCTTCACTCTGAAATTGCTTCCCTCAATTCCTTACTAACAACGCCTTTGCATAGCTGTATTTCTTTTACTTGTCTGCCAACACTGGCTTTCCTTCTGACATGCTTCGAAATTTACGACGACGTTGTCGAGAGTACTGTTGGTGACAAGGACGGCATTACCTCAGAACTTATTTCACCCTGAAAAGTAACAAAATCGTTTATTAATGTGCTATCCGCCAGTCTTCAGGACCTCTTTCCTACGATCAACCAGTTTTTCTGAGCCGCAGATGTAGGATACTGGTCTAGTTTCAAAGAATTCATCAAGGCAAACTATCAACATAGAGTAGTCTAGATGAGACTTCGCTCAGAGCGTTCGACTGTGAATATGAAAATCTCATGACTCCATATTGGAAGAATATGCCTGACTCGCTGGGCTCTCCATTGAGTTGAGCTCCCCTATTGAGTTTTCCCACAAAGGCCTTCGTGATCCTAGCCAAGTTGCTCTGTGAGAGTCGCCATAACGATTCGACCGTTTCAGTTGGATTGCACTGCTGAGCAGGTGCAGCTGTTCAGCCTAGCGCTTAACGGCCACATTCTTGTGAGTTTCAATCGGCTCACAGTGATTTTTCCTAATCCCCATTCACGCAGAGCATTGTCTTCAGTAGATGCAGCTTCTGCTTCACTTGGGTTTTTTTGATTCTCACTACTCTGTAAAGTGTTTTCGCATGTGATCTTGAGAAGTTCTATGACGCGAAGCGGCCACATAATAGCGTTCAAATTCGTTTTGAGCTTTCATAAAGTGCAGCATGTGATGTCTGACCCTCTCTAATCGGAAGAGTATGTTAAAAAATAAGAAGGGGATGTTAAAATAGGATGCAATTCAAATAGCCTATCCTCTCAGCCAAATCCACTGACGACTATCAAGAATCTTGGTGGTCTAATTGGTTTGTCTTCAGCTTCTAAATCGTAGGAATCACCGCTGAGGTGATCATTACATCATGCCGTTCACCCTGGATCTTTGGTTGAAAACGAATAGCAGCGGCGTTCAAATTCTTTTTCTTGTAGTTTCGAAATATCGCCATTTTGTGCGCTGCAACTTGGATGAGGTTGAAGTACAAGTGTTGGCACAAAGTCAGAAGGGGAAGAGAGTTATTTTCCAAATATAAGTACACTAGCGTTAGTAGCAAGAGAAGGAATTAGAAAATTCCACTCTGGAAAGCAAAGAGAACAGAGTTGGGGAGGGCCAATTTTACTTTGAGCGATCAGCCTTTTTTAATGCAGAGATCATGCATCATACTATGAACACTCAACAGAGTGATGCTTCCGAAGTCTTTAGCAAATTAACAACGAACGACCCACTACTTCAATGAAATGGGCCACCGCACAATAAAGAGTTGACTGGTTCCCTATGCCCTTGATCTTCACATAGGAGTCTCACGGTAACTTAGTTTCGAGAGTTTGTTTATCAAGTTATTCGGTCAGGCTTCCTGCTGCGGCCAAATAAACAGCTCCTCCTGAAGTGAATCATACTGAATCTTAGAACTACTGTGGGTCTTTTTAAGCTTGAGTTCCCCTCCAGCGTTTGAGGGAGGGTTTCTTCTGACTCAAAATCGGCTGGGCTACATCGTTCCAGAATTGATATCCGCAACACAGCCAGTGAGTATGTTGCCTCTCATTGAGGTGGCTGTATGATATATGAACATAGGCAAAGTGACGTTTCCTGGAAAAAATGATGGAAAGATTGTCCATGGTATTGAGATGGAACTCGTGGTTGGTCTAGAAGTTGGTCTGAATATGGTATAGAATCCATATTAAGCCTTTTTCTGAAGTGCCGCGGAAGGTGAGTTTCGGTGAAACTCATATGTGGCTGTAACAATATTGACCGAAGTGCACATAGCCCCTATTATCTTCTTCTGTACAAACCTTGCCTTAGACTCATAGAGCATAAATAATAAGTTTTTTTCGGCGAAAGAGAAAAGAAACCCAAACCAATGGAACGTGAATAAGGGGACACTATCCGTCTTCAATACTAGAGCGTAAGCGCTAGAGCGCAGAGAAGTAGTGGTGGCTGGCTTAACCAAAACCCTTTTTTGCTTATTCCCCGATATGCCATCGATTTTAGCCAACTAAAGACAAGGCTGGCAAAAAGGCTTGCATGATTCTATACAGCTTGACCGACGAGGAAGCTCTATAATATTTGCCAATATCAAGATTAGTGCAGAGTGAGGGTAGCAAACAATCAGAATCAGAAGCGGCATAGGAGGGGACAAGTTATGTATCCTTGACTTTCTTTCTAAATGCAATAGTCTTCGAGCATTGACAATTGGACATAGTATAACTACGATCATGCCTCCAACTATTCACATCGGTTGCGATATTATCGAGCTGTACGGTGCCTTGGAGGTCAAGTAAAGAGCAAGTCCTACAGGATGTGAAGTGGTCTTTCACATCGGTGCTTTGGAGTGTAATTCAAACAGGCGTCATTCGCTTTTTCGACGGACATGAGGAATCCGTCGAAAATCAAATCTACTAAACTGGTATCCTAAGCAACATAAGCGAATATGTTCAGTCTTTTCAATGGGCATGCTGTGAGCATGAGTAACACAACATCCATCTAATCGTAGAACGCGGCACTAGGCAAGACTAAGTGCGTTCTGTGTCGAATTGTCTGCGGATTGGAATCACTTCTATATATCTCCATAACGTGCGAAGAAGTTTTGAGAACGATCTTGCTTCACAGTTTGATAGATAACTTGGGGATTGCATTATCTGCACACAAAAGATATACTAGAAATGCACTTCTGATTGCCTGAATCGAAATTCTGAAAAAAACGTTCTAGTACAGTTGCACTAATGTGCGTGGAAAGTGTGAAAAGTCAAAAATTTCCTTAGTTTCTTGAGCAAATATCGGGAGGTCAATCAGACTAAGACGGCAGTGTGCTTGATCTCAAGGAGACTAATCCTGCATCTCCGACATCCGTCCAACTCCGAACATGAAGATACTGACAATGAACTTACCAAGGAGCAGTCGAGATTCGTTCGTACTCAACCGACCTACACATGCGTGGCTACTACATGTTCCCATGAATCTCTACGTAGCCCACTTATTCCGAACATATCAAATCGCTTCGTGGAAACAACAAAAGATTACTACTGATCCTTCTTTTCGTAAGTACTGGTGTTGCCACGTTAGTTTTTATTGGGCGCAGTAACACGTGAGCGATATTGTGTGAGTACTTGCTACATTCAACAACTATTAGACCGTTTCCCTTCTCACGGGTGCAATGCAGATCATGCTTGAGCCTTTATGCTTCTCTTTCAAGCAACTGTCCCCGTTTCAGATGTTAAAAACGATTCAGCTGAATTGACATATTTATTTTCTTACAACTAATGCTCGTATGATGATCAAATGCGTTCAGTTGCCAAGCAGTTTTAACAGTGCAGAGTTGCGGAAACATGTGTGTCAGCGTCTGAGCTACTAAATTGACCCTATTCAGGGCTCGCACGACCTGCAGCACCGATATTAAGGTCAGATCACATCAGTAGTCCGTAGGTGGTCGCTGCAAGGTACAAACGGGTGATTATTGATAAACTGTCCAGTTAGGCAGGAGGCCGAATGGCGGACTGCACTCGAATCAGCAATCGTGCTTTTTCAAAGGAGCAAGGAGCATCTTTCAATCGCACGACCTAGATTTTGTGCACGTCTTCTCGGCGTCCAAACGTTTTATGAACTCCGCTCAAACAACCACTGCTTTGAGAAGAAAAGTTCTAAAAAGAGTACTCGCGGACTAGATCGTGCCCCACTCCCCTATACACCCTATAAGTGACCAGTTGTGCACAGGGTATGGCCTGGGAGACTTGAAATAGTCACAAATTACGTAAGAGATTCAGCCTCAACAAAATGAACACTCGAGAAAGAGTTTACTTTCAAGCAGTGATATGCTGCCAAGCTATGAATCGCAGTAGTAACAGGTTTTTGCACAAATCTCTTTCGCGACTTCGCACTGTCCTCGCTCGTATAGATCATAACAAGTCTTAGCATCTGCCTTATTGACACATGTCTGAAATTGACGATATATCAAAAATCGAATCCTTTCGAAATCGAGCTATATTCTTTTATATGGGCTAGATTGCACTGCTACTTCTCTGTCTATTATGTGTCAGTCATATCAAATACAAGCTCAAGCTAGTTATGCTGATATCCATTGGCAAAGTAGTATACCTCCTTAGGCTTAGGCGTCACCGGTGTACAATTTCCACAGGTTTTCCAACAGTTTCTTTCTGCAAAATCAACGTAACTGCCCAAATTGCACTGCTTTCTCTTGACTAACAAACGGCAGAAGCCTTCCTCCAGGTAGTCCTCACATAACTGAAATTGACATCATGCTAGAAAGTCGAATATTCTTCCGAATTTTATGCATTCTACGTTGAGAAGCTTTGATGTACTGCTACGACTTTATGGGAATGTCTCTATTCCATGGTGTACGTGCTCGGATCCGTTTTATTGGAACAGAATGCGAGATGACTCACCCTGTTTGGATCCTCCCGAGCTAGGGTTGTGAGGGCAAAGATAAGCAGTAAAAATGCACATGCATGGTAGAAAAGCATGTTGAAACTCGATGAATGGATGGAGCCNATCAAAAACAACCTTCGAGGTAACCTTGTGAATCCATTCAAACCTTGTGAATCCAAGCTTTATTTCGAGACGGGTATAGAGAGCTTTCTCAAGGATGTAACATTCCAAATATCACATTAGAGCTTTATCAAACTGAAAAGTGATATGATTAGCTGTCGAAGATTAGTTCAAGGAAGTTTGAAAAAAGTGAAACATTGAAAAAATGATATCTCGAGCATGATATCTACAGCGAAACACAAAACTGGATCACAGAGTCATACAAGTGTGGCCTTTTCAAGGTGACTTCGAATGAAGGTTAACTCTCGCTAGGACTGGAATTGGTATTCATACAGAATTCTCCGCAGATTCTCCGAAACCACCCAGCAACCGATGGTAGTCTACGAAATTCCAATTGAGTGATTCTGAAGAATTTGTGAGGCTACGGTATTAACCTTCTTTAGATTGCTTGCGTGACCCTGGAGCTCTCGAATTTTAAGACAGTAGGGTTGTGGAGACTTTTTATTGGGATACTCCTAAGTTGTTATGATACTTTCAGGCTCTGAAGACGGCGACTACAAAATATCTTCCTAATGAAGCGCATAAATAAACTGTGGAGTGTTCCAGCAAACAACTACATAGTTTAACGATTGTACGAAGGCTCATAGAGAGCCTGACGTTGAGGCGATGTTCGCTGGAATCAGTTGCCCTCACTCCCCATTTCCATCTTGTGAAATTCTGCGTTTGTATGACATTGCGTGCTTGCGACAGGAGATACCAGAACATCGAAAACAGATACCTTCAAAGTATATCATACATGCCATTCCAACCCACAATTTAGTGCCTAGAGACGATGCTGGCTGTTCATATTGAGATCCTTATGAGGACTTCAGCAGATAATTGTATGTTGCTGGGCGCGACTACAGTAAAGTGAGAGTTGTCCTGCTTCTCCACTCATTCTCGTTACTGAAAGATGCCCGATCATCATGTTTGGAAGAGATTGTCATGATTTGTTTCGACTTTCAGATCCTTTGACCTTTATCAGCCATGTCCTCTACTCATGCCATCTTTCCTTTCAATGTAAGAACTGGGACCAAATTAGTTGATAGTCTTCACCAAAAAATACCACTACCGCGTACGATGATGGAGCGGTTGAAATGCGGGTTGCACTTGCGCCCTTTCATTTCTGTTTGTCATGTCGTTCGTTCGTTCTACGAGAACATACTGCAAGCAAGCGGAGAGGTCTTTATGGTCAGTGAAGAAAAAACAAAACAAAAGAGAAAAGACTCTAAGATGTAACCTCCTTTTTAGAGACGATAATAGTTGTGCATTCAGTGAAACTAAAATTTCTGTTAGTTCACACCGCTGATAACACGACACCTTAGCGATATCGCCCATTAATCCTTGTCACCCCGTTTATCTATCTTATTTTGGTGCGTTCGGTAGAAACTTTATACGGCCATACTGATTAAACAATTCACTCAGTGGCCCGCCTCATTTTTAAGGTGTGTACTCTCACTCCTTACCGACTAGTGTGTTGGAGCTTTCCCACTAGCTCACCGTCTGCTGCGAAGCCACTTCAACGGGGTCCTCAGTTCCTGATGGCAACCCTCTTCACCTCGCCTAATTTTCCTATTTATGAAATTCTTCTGAGGTATTTATTATCTTTGGCCACTCTTCTTATGATTAGTTCAGATGAGCAGACAACGTATCTAATCGCTGATCCAATACTAAGACCTTTCATGAAGGCGTAGGAATGGCATTTTCGCGTTGCACTAGTTTCCCCTAATTACCTGACTCCATTGCTGTTATATTTCTTGGGATTGCAATCTCTAGTCCTTCTCGTGTGGTGTTTATTTAACTCGTGGTAAGAACCTATTACGTAGACTTGTAGATACCGTCAAACTTGGCTTTCCTGAAAACTTCAAGTCTTCTCTAGTCAACGAATCGGGATACCTTCAAGCATTCAAAGTCATCCAGAACGTAATGTAATGTCTCATTGAATGCATATCTGGCCTATACAATGAAATGCTGTGGTCAAACAATGTATAGAAATTTTTCCATTCTTCAAACTATGTGGTGCCAGTTAGTCAAGCTCGAGGGGTGAGGAGGGGGAGGGGCTGAGAGGTTAGGGATTTGAACTGTGGTCCATATATGTGAGGTACGCACCTACTCTTCGTTACATCACCCCTCTCCCAACCCCACCCTATGTATTGTGCTATTTTCTGATACTGCAGCAGTGATATGACTCGCTTTTCAACATTAAAGGATGGAGAGAACTTTCACTGAAACACTGTAACAGCAAGACGGAATGAAGGAAACCTATGTATGTGCATCTGCCGATAGTCCAGCAGACAAGTTATGAGAAAGTGGCATATGGGCAAGGTCTTGATTTCAGTTTTCACTACTACAATAAGGACAATACTCAGGGGCTACTTTCCCCTGAGTATTGTCCTTATTCGCTTGCCTTATGCTTCTGAAGCTGAATGAAAAAGTATTCTAACCGGGATGCTGTTTTATTTCTTGTAAAGCTGAGGGTTTTTTCAAAGGTTTTTTCTCTGAGAAAAAAATCGTTGAATCACGGATATTCATGTCAGGATTTTTCCTGGGAGCTTTGTCTAATTGAATTACTTCATTTTCTCACGGCGTCGTCTCATACTTATAGTACATGTCACCGTAATATCCTCTCTTCGTTTCTTCGAGTTTTGAAGTGTATATATCTATTGAAAAATAGTTTTTTTTTGTGCAGAAACTTCATTTTCTTAAACATGTGCAGAAACTTCATTTTCTTAAACTATAAAGGGGCGGAAAGTTAGCATCAAAAAGTGGATTTAATACTTTCATCTTACTTACTTTGCTAACGACCTCGCTTTCAACAGAGCATAAAATGTAGATGGATCCGCTGAACTTAACCGTTCCTTCGTAGGCACCTCTACCACTTGAAAATTAGTCTCAGTTTCGTCAGTGAGAATGAAGCTTGAACGGTTAACTAAGACCCTCCATCGACAAGGATAGGACAAACCTGGAGTATAATACCTATTTGAGGCTTTTCATGAAGAGAGTTTTATGTGATGGAGAATTCAAATCTCGAGAAATTTCATTATAAACTAGAAGGAGATTCATCACTTCTTGCCGTTCTGGGCAGTTGAGAGCCTATCAATCTTTATCATGCTTGTTTCACTTTCCACTTCCTTTCCTGTCTCAGAGAAATCTCGATGCCACATTGGTAATGGATAGGGAACTCAAGAGCATATTCTAATCCATTTGGACTTATTTTTTCAGACAATCAAGCAGAGAGAGACGAAGATTGATGCACTGTTAACTGTACACTGTCTGGGCTCGAGCCATTGTTGCTTGCCATCATTAATAGAAGAATTTCTAAGGTATATTGAGTTTGTGACAAAATCATCTTTCTTCGAACGTTATCCTCATTTACTATCTCGTTGCTGCTTGAGCACCTAATCTTTGAGGGTTTTTAATGAACTCTTTTCAATCCTCGCTGCTGTAGTGCGGCTTTTAATGCAAGCTCTTGACAATGAAGAATTCATCACTAAATCATTGGAAAAAGTCTTAGCCTTGGAGATTATTGTCATGAGCATGCCTCTCCCACTTCTGAGCAAATATCAGGTCGTCCAAAAAATAATTTCGCTTTTTGAGAACGATTTAATCAAACGCTCTTCGACTTGGCAAAAAATATGGAAGCATGGTTAGAAAGTGTTGTTACATCCACCACATGGCATGATTTCGTGCTAGCAAAAGTCCCTCAATGGAGAAACCTTCACTAAGTGTGAAGATATCAAATCTAATGAGGTCCTCTTTTTCCGTTGAGAAACCGGACGTGAGGAACGACTTATGAAATCATCCCAAAGATGGCAACGGATAACCGAACAAAACTGGGCTTATTTTATTTAGTACGTTTATTTGAAAGGCAAAAAAGTTGTTTTGTATAATGCTTAGACATTAAAATTACCTCCCAAACGACTGAACACTTTGAATTCCTCACTAGAATATGTTGCTGTTCCAGCTCTCCATTCTCGAATGTTCCCAGTTGTAATTGGTGGAGCACTCGTTGCTGCCTTATGTACAGTATCACTTGTTTTGTATATCCCAGTACTCGTGGTAAGTCCCATACGATAAAATCTGGCTTTCTATCAAGCTACATTTTATAGCAGGTTCAAATCATGTGCATTTTTTCGAGAAGTTGCTGAAACCATCGTTTCTTGACATGCGTTCTATAAAGTTTCCAAGTTGAAACTTCTGATGCTCCATAGTTATTATCCATGCTCTTCCTGGAGCTTACAAATAAAATTTCATTCAGGTTGGAATAGATGACGGGGCCTGGATAGGAAAGATAGGAAATATCTATCTCCAAACCAGGAGGAAGTAATTCGTTAGGTCTGAGTGTAGGCCAATAAACAAAGGTTCTCTAGAACGAGGCTTTCACAGTGTTACAACTGTCAACTCGTACAGCTCGAAAAATTGAGTCCTGTGCTATTTATGTTCTACTTCGGGCAATTTTGTTTTGAACGGAGCTTTTACAAAATAAAAACGAAATAACCCGAGTACTCATTTTTGTCAATCACTGTAGCAAGCCCTGCATTCCAGAAAAAATGGTGGCAATCAGTTTTTGAAAAAATCGAACTTCTCGATCAACCCTGTCAGAAGTCGTTCCGAGATATCTGAAAGGCTACTACGGCCTATTCACCCTTTACTCCTAAGAACGCTGAATGGAAAATCTCTGAAGTTGCGAGCATTGAAGAGCTTCTGATTCTAGCAATCCCAGCACATTATCGTCAATAGGATGATCAATTCGATCCATGATTCAAAATGTAGCTTTTTTCTAGGCTAGGGCAAGTGCTCAATGTTGAAATTCGTTGTCTGTTGACAAATTAGAAAAAAAGAAAGAGAAATTCAAGCAGCATGCCTATTACAATGTAATTATTATATACGACTAATGAGTATGAGAAGATATACAATTCACACTTTTTATTTGCTATTATTTAGAGAGATTAATCGGGTCTGATCTGAAGTCATCCCACATTTCAGGTATTCTCTCGGCGTCTAGAATTCAAGTCTATTTTGGCTTACCGACTTATGTTCTGGAGCGGTGTCACGGATGTCGGCCAGCTGGTTGTGATTGGTACAGTATGCCTTGCAGCCGCGTTCCAATGGATTCATCTTCCTTTCTACTTGAACAAAGTCAGTCAACATTCAGTCTATATGAGCCTTTACGACATCGTTTGTTTCCCGCAATTCCTAGTAAAATAACCTATAATAATAGAATGCCGCAAACAAACTTCACTCGAAACATCGTCACTTTTAGAAACTTGGGATAGCGTGGAGACGGAGTGGTTCGTCGAGTCTCGAGTGGTGTCGTTCGAAATAGTTCCTGATAGATTTTCCGATAGGTTTTGAGTATGCTGGCACACATACTGAATCATCTCAGGGGTCGATTCGCTCATTACAAATCATATGCAAAATTCAAGAGTGTTTTTTTTGTTACCCGGGTTATTTTGCCGAAGTGCGTGAACCAAATGTCTGAAAGGTTGAGTTATGGGTAAAACCTGAGTCACGGATGAAGCTCAAATCCAAGCCAACCAACCATATCTCCCACAAAGTCAACTATCATGGCGCTCACAGCAGAGAGCAACATGATGAGCTCTTATGCCCATTCACTTCATCAGTAGCAGTCTTAGCAGTTTACAATGGCCAGACTGTGTATGAAGTGTCCTATTAAAATGAACTCCGAGTCATAGTGGACAATGGGCTGTCCAAACTTTATTTCAAAATAGCAGCTGGCATAGAAGCAAAAAGACCCCGGTGAAGCATTCAAATTTGCGACCGACCAGCAACCCTATGGGATAAGAATTCCATAGAATTATGTTCTTCCCATCTCCATCCACTCACATGTGACATAACCTCTCCTAATCTGTTGGCTGCTAACTTCTCTGCTAGACTCAGCTAAGCTAATATCATTTTTATTGGAATGGGAACATCATTACACTTAATGTTATGTAAACCGCTCATTCGAAATAACAAGGTTATATGTAAAAAATGAAACTTTTTATTATTAGGTTGAGTTGCTGCTTTTTTTCTCTCTATTGAATTTGAATATTGAGTTCGGTCTTTTTCTAGAAATGATCTACTTGATTTCCTCTGCAAAATTGTACCTAGAAAACCATCCACTATTCGCGAAATCAGGCTCTACTACTTCGAGAATGGTTGGAAGGTGGCAGAGTCATTCCGCGATCTCAGCAACTTTTTTTTGAACAAATTTTATTTAACGAAACGACAAAAATACTGAACAAAAACATTTTCAAATAATTACTCCGGAACTTATTCACCATCTACGACAAGCACTGTTTCCCATTGGCTAGATATTCGGATTCCAAAAGTGAAGAATTTTTGACCCTTGGGGGCGATCTACTCCTTGACATCGGCCATCAAGTCATTCAAATCAACGTAAGTTCTAGACGAGGTAATCCATAGCAGTTTCTGCTTGTGAATATGGCAGATTTGGGGGCAGATCCCATTTCTTGGTTGGCTTTGGCTGATTGTTCGATCGCCGAAAAGTTACTGAGATCGCGGAATGACTCTGCCACCTTCCAACCTTTCTTGAAGTAGTAGAGCCTAATTTCGGAATATGCGGATGGTTTTCTGAGTACATTTTTGTAGAGGACATCTAGTAGATCATTTCTAGAAAAAACCCGAACTCAATAGTCAAACTCTTTCGGAAAAAAAAGCCGCGAAAAAATCCGCAATAATTATGCATCAAGCTAATATCACATATGCTTCAAATCTGTATAGCCTCATAAGGGTAAGGGATGAAGTCTTTGGCCGCTGATCAGTCTTATTCGCCCTGTATTCGACTTCCATTCAGTATCGTAGTGGCCTATACAATCATTTGCGCTGGCTCGGCGATGTACAAGTCAGTGCTTTGATCCTCCCAGACGAGTCTGGTATCAATTAACCAACCCCGGAGTGATTAATTTGTTGCCCAAGGCGGATAGCGATCCACTGTTCAAACTCGTGACCATGCGTGTGTGTTAGTGCGCCACTTGCCACTACACCGCGCCCATAAATGATATACATCTGCCATCTTTGCGAAAATTGTAAGCATTTTGAGAAACGCGAAAATGCTCATTCTCTATTAACCAGGTAGCCTGTAGACGAGTCGAGAGAAGTGTGAGTGTGTGTGTTTTTCCCAGTGATATGATTTTTCTTATCCATAATTATATTTGGAATTTAACAACCATTATGTTCACATAAAGTATATTTTTCGTTTCAGTTGATTATATCTTTTATTTCGAAATTTATCCGACTTTCTAGTTCATACAAGCGATATCGGTAGCTGAGTTTAGTTGGAGAGCCAACCAAATCAGCGAGGCAAAGTCGCCCAGCAGGCGAGTGGGTGGGTGAATGTGCGACTTTACTTGATTACTTGACTTAAACTTTATGGGTATACCTGAAGTGCTCCACTTCTATACGTTGCCACTATGCAATTTGCAAGGTCATCACTGTGCAATTAGATTACTGTCTACTTCGACACGTACTGAACTGGGTTAAAGTGTGGAGTATACGTCAGCACATCCTTCGCCAGTCAGAGGGCCGTTCCGTACTTGTGAACTAGGACCTGTTTCAGCGTCTCAGGACACTTTTGCAGAGTAGAGTGACTGTATAGCTCCGCGACTCCTTGAGGTTTCCTCCACAGTCCGCGTCCAACTAGATAAGGCTCCAAGCGTTTGAACACTTCCTAACAATGTAGCCGAATTCTCAACGCAGGAGCGGATCGGCGAAGGATTAGTATTCATGTTCACTATTTCTTATTCAATGGGAAAAGGTGGGGAAAGTAGCAAGGGGCCTTTTTCCCCTTATGAATGGTCTGGGGATCGAATCTCGGAACAATATCCGCCTCGGCCCAAGAAGCCTTCCTTCGCTCCTGGTCGGTGAACTGGTACCAGATATCCTTTGGGAGGATGTAAGCACTGACTTGCTCTTCGAATATCCATCGCACTCAGTTCAAGGCCACTTACACATTCAACACGTTCACGATTTCTGGTGGAGGTCGAAAGAGAGGCGTATCCCTCATACGGGATTGATTAACGCCAAAACTTTCCCAAAACGTCGAAACCTTTTATTCACCTGTTTATTTATTTGCTTATTCATCAATTTATAGGTACTTGGAGCTACACTCTATAGCTTTTGGATCTCGATGCTTTTTCTTTCGGTTGTCACGACTGTTAACCGCTTGGTATCAGTGGTATTCCCATCATATTACAGTTCTATCTTCGATGTGCATTACGTCAGGGTTAGTTTCAGCAACTTTCGAGTAGTAGGATCAAGTTCATCTAGCAAGTCCTTCTCTTATTGCAAAGATCTAATCAGTTCGACTGTTTAGATGCGATACTACATAGTCAGTATTTCAAGCGCGACTATAATTACTCTCTTTGGAGTACTTATTCATAATCCCAACCTCTTAATTAAGACTGAAACTAAGTATTAGAAAATCTTATGACTAGCTTTTAATAGCCATTCTAAATAAAAACCTTACGATGAATAGGATGAGAGTGAAGGGGTTCAGAAAGGACTAATATAGTATTCCTACAACGAGCTCTAGAAGGGATGCGAATCTTCAATCTTTCACGTTCTCAGTCGATGCATCTCCTTGTTCTGAGGTTCATAACTGCACTATCAGGAACGGTGGCTGATCAGGGAGTGTGGTGCAGTTGGGTCAGCCAGTCCAGCTTCTCCGCCGATTCGCTGTGTTTCAGCATACAAAAAAGTTTCAGCATACAGTGAAAAAAAGTGAAGAATAAAGGATATCTGACTTTGCCCATTTTGCAATAGACCTTTAATGAAGTTCGTGTGGAAGAAAAAAAGCAATTTTGATGGTAATGAGTTTGTCGTGAAAGAAAAAGAAGCAGGTTGTTTATATGATGTGAATTGATATCGCCTTCAATGCTCTGACCAATATTTTGGGAAAGAGTCAGAGCCTACCTCTGGCAAATGCCCAGTATTTCATGGACATTGTTCGGTAATGCAATAAAAAACGCTTTCCGCAGTCAGTCGCCGCTTTTGTTTTTCCTCCATCTTTATTATTAAGATAATTATTCCAGGTAATATATTTAGTGGCTCTTTTGGTATTCCTGATTTCATGGCTCACGAAGTTGACACCTTTCTCAAGCTACTACTTCAATGTGCGAAATCTCGCTTGGCAGTACTTGCCGGAAGATATTTGGGTAGTTTTCTTGTTTCCACACTATTTTAAGAGTTAAAAAGCAGACTGAAATATTTCCTATTATTGTACAAGCGTGAAGGGTGGAGGTGGTGTAGTGGCAAGAGGCGCACTATCTCACACGCATGGTCAGGGGATACATTCCATTTTGAAGTCGAAAAGCGAGCAGTTGCAGCTTTACTGGGCTCTACTCCAATTAAAGCAAACCAATGCCAAAACTTAGATAGGAATTGAGAATCAAAGGCATGCTAAAATCTGTATCTGTACATTCTGAGGACTTCTATGAAAGTATAATGCCCAGGTTTCACCACCTTGGACCTCTTCCCTAGTGGGAGATAAAGTTGTTAGCGTTTCGCTTTCGATGTTCATCAGATGACAAGAGTAGCAGAGGTAACGTATTTCAAAAACAAAGGACGTTGTTTTCTAGATATTGGAAAAGACCATACCGTTGTAACCCTTGTTTGAAAACTAGTCTCTTTTCAATTTTATTCAGCTTCCAAGATGTTTAAAGAACATAAAGGGAACCTGACTTGTCTCCATACAACCATCTGCACTATAGCCGACTGTGATGTCAGCTAAAGGGGTGTTCAGTGAAGTAAAATGCTTCTTCAGATCCTTTCCCGGTTGTCACATTACGCTGGTACGTATGGTATTATCGCTCGAGCGGTATGTGCTGCTATTGCTTACACGGCCATTTTTGCATATATTTTCTCACGGGTACGATTCGCTTACTCCATATTTTGCATTTTATTTCGAAGTTTTGCAAGCAAGATACCTACGCAAAAATAACCTTCATAGAACTCGACCAATATAAAGAGCATGCTTTTCCCTGAAAGGTTTTTCGGCGGGAACCTCAACCGCTTCTTTTTCCACTTTCACATGCAAATGTTATAAAATACCTGCAGTGATCGTTTTGCAACGTCGTCAACATGATTTGTAGCAAAAATGACTTCTAGCAATCCATTTGCAGCTGTTTTTGGAAGTTTTACCCAAAGTATGTATGTACTAGAACTCCAGAAGAAATACGAATAGCGCGCAGTAAGCCCCGTCTCGAGCAACTACTCAGACCTCTTTCTTCGAAGTAGAGCGCGTGTTCCAGAAGCTCTGCACTTCCATGCAATCTGACACCTTTATGAATACATCGTTTCCCGTAGAAGAATCACTCTGTGATGGCAGATAGGCATGATTTACGAAAAAAAGATAAGTGTAGGGCAAGGGATAAGAGAACGGTGCACGGATAGCACAAGTACGGCTTTGAGTATCATTCATGTGCTACTCGGGAACCGTTCTCTTATCCCTTACCCAACATTTAGCTTTTTTCGGTGCTTTCTCAGGAATGGCTGGTTACGAAAGAAACTGCAGTCTCAGACGAAATTCAAACCCGTTCTTGTGATGTGCTATCAAGGCACTGTGCTCTTACCCCTTGCACTACCAGGACCCCTCTTACCCTACCTTCTCAATGACGAAATATTAGCAGTCAACAAAGCATTACTTCAAAACTACGGAGCTAATTCCTCGATCTCTAAGCAAACCAACAGCTAGGTGACAGGTGGCTGAAGCTGAGCCAAGTCATTGAAGACTATGCGAAGTCTGATTCATTCAATTTCAATAAAACAGAGAGAGAAAAGACAGACAGACAGATAGACAGACAGACAGACAGACAGACGAGGCAGACAAAATATTAATACTCCAGTGTGAGAATTGGCAAAATTGTTAACTACTCATCTTTGAAAATGGAGGGGTCTTGACGACTAAGTCTCCCAGTTATTTAGCAGTTTTCCTGCTAGCCTAAAGAAGGAGCAATAGGGGCTCACCTCTGCTAAATGAACTTCTGCTTCATGGTCTATCCAGAAAATGTCTTTGGTGCCCCAGCAGCATTCAAATCCGGTGAGGGAGGTTCTGCTTGAAGGCAGCAAAAAAAATCTTCGAACCGTTATCGGATTCTTAGAAAGCATTAGGTTAGAACGCTAGCTATGAAAAATTTGAAAACTAGCAAATTAGAAAGTAGGCTTTCCTTCTTTTAGTTCAGCAACGCGACTATTTAAAAAAATCAGAATCAAAAGTATAATATTTAGCATTAGCTGAATGGATCGCTCTGCACATTTTGAAAGGATGAGCAAGCTTTTTCAGAAGAAAAGATCTATGAAGTGGTCGGAGGTGATTCTGACCATTCAGCACTTTCTTGTCTCATTGGTGTACTTATCCGGCTTCATCTACTGGGAGTTCGTCGGCGACGCGGTAGAAGATGATTTGCTCTTCAACTTCTTCAGCAATCTGATATGGGCTTTTATCGTTGGATTAAATCCATTCATCTACATCTCAGTAAACAGGTAACTTTTGAAATTATCTGAAGCAACAAATTTTGTGCCTGAATGCTTAAAAATCGGCATATAGGAGTGAGTACAGCGGGGGACGGAACATTCACCCAGAGTTGGATGGACGCCATAAACCGCGAAATTCGTGGTGATTAAAACAATTCCGGCGCCTATCATTGGGGCACAAATTTGGTGTGCGATGGATAAGTAGCATCAGCTGGCCCTACATATCCAATCTAATTGAAACCCGTGCCCCAATGATAGACGCCAAGGCCGTTTTAATCACCAGGAATTTCGCCGCACGGTTTGCCGCGTCCATCCAATTCTGGGTGAATGTACCCATACCCAGAACAGCTGACGTAGCTTGCTGTACCGCGTCTGCGGGGGTAGGCATGCCATCACTTAAACATGGAAATTCTGCAATAAATATGAACTGTAAAGCGAAAGAGAAGCCGTAGGCACGTCGAACAGCAGATTACCGGACTTAAACCCTCTTGAATGGCTTGAGAAATCTTCGCATTGAAGGTTCTTTCATTCTATCGAGATCAGCATCTGTCAAATCTGCCTGATTTTAACCTCCTTGAAACAAGTCCTCATAAAGGTGAGATATATACTTGTTCTACAGTTGTTGTTAGTAATACAAGCCCGACGCTCTGATTTTCTTGTGCCGCTCACGAAGCACGGAGTGGACTGCTACTACTACAAGAGTGATGAGAAAATCATGTTCCAAGTAAGAGCCTTTGTAAAGGTTGTTCGACCTTCAATCCCGCCACCCACTAGTAGCTGACAGAGAAAAATTAAGAATATTCAGTTGATTTATTTGGCTTAATGTGACCAACTACAACAATTAAGTAAGTTGAGTAACAAAAGTAGTCGCCTTTCGTTGATACGACGTCTCCCCATTGATCGAGTAGAACACCGATAATTGCATCCTTCCAGAAAGTAAATGGATGCGACGCGACTCACATACATATCTACTGCACACTTGAATTCCTGACGTTTGTAAAAACTAACCCTATGGTGTAGGCCTGTAGGTCTTAAAGAAGTCACAAGGTTCAAGATCAGATGAATACTCGGTAGCGGGGTGGCGAGTTGATAGCAGCCTTTCTCACTTCCCATCACGATCAGAATCTTTCCCTTATTTTTCACCTTGACTTTCGCTTTTTAACTTGAAAAGAGCATAACAGAGTTTTCGAACTCCACCTCGAAAAAATGAAATGGTAGATATATGTGTACGATATGCTCCATTGCTACGTCTTCGTTTCCGATCCCTCATCATGAGAATATTTTGGCGTAGCTACTTCCTAATTAATTGTGAGAAGAGAGATATGACAAAGATTTTGAACTGCATTTCTACGAGCGCTTTCAAACCCATATGATGTATATGATAAAATTTGCTAACAAGTTTGGGTCAGCCAGCCACCCATTGTAGAAATAAAGATTGGTTATATATTTCCAGTGATGTGAAGCGAACCTTTTTGAGCGCCTTGAAGGAACTTCAGGTGAATTCTTTCAGACGGTTGAGAAGATCAGTGCTGCTTCTCGTCATGCCCACAGAGTGGGGTTCCGATTCAGCGGTGACTACATTGCAAAAACGTGAAAAGTTCCTGACAGCATCCCGTGCACGACGGAAATAGAGTCCTTTTGATGGAAGCCACAATGTATTATATAATAGGTCATGCTGATCATGCTTAATGAATCTGTATTAAACGTGTATTACTAGAAGAGTACTCGTTCGATAAAACGGCGTCGGTGAGACTTTTTTGGCACATTGTCTTGCTCACTCAAGTCAGTCGGCCAAATTTCTGTGAAGATAATGTGCCAAGAAAGTTGCCGAATGTTCATTGGGGAGACGAAATGGATCGAGCACCCTCTTGCCTTGTTGGCAATTTTTAGCGAAAATTAGGGTTCTGCGTCCTACTCGTTTCAGGAAAACTCTAAGAACAATAGAAAATAGGCTAATTTTTCGAATGTAGTGTTCATTGTTGACTACTCATTTGGGTTGTGAAAGTGGACCAAGTCTGCGACACTTCAAATGCACAATTCACGATAATTTTAAGGTTTCCCTTTTTTGTTGAAAAGCGGAAGTATAGCTTGGGGATAGTTCTTTGGTAGTGAAGAAAGCGAAATAATTCGCCGATTCTGAGAAAAATAAAGCCCCTCAAAAGTAATGAAAATAGAGGTCGGATGAGATTACCATGACGGAAATAACATGGAAGAGGCATTCGGACGAGACTTCCGCTGTTGCAATTGCGCAAAGAGCTGACTACGTCAAGCCAGAACTGTACAGAACTGCCTTTCACTGCATCTTTGGGTCATGACAAATTGTTTGAGCTTCCTTCACCGATTCATTTATCTTTTATCTGTGATGCCTCTATAGTGCCGGTGAAACTCGTCCGAGGATTCCTAAAACCCAATATTTGAGCTTTTAACGCCCTAACTAGGCCGCTTTCCGACATGATAGCGCCAGGTATGGTATAAGAGGAAGCCTCAAATTCATTCTATAGGGAAATTCCAGGAACCATTTTTATCGTGACAAATTCATTCTATGGGGAAATTCAGCAACCATTTTCATGGTGAACTGTGCCTTTGAATAGTATGGGTTAATTGAATGGTTGCCGCATTAGATGTTTCCCAGAGTATAGTCCTTTTCCCCAATGGTCATGGTGCGGGAGGACGAGACCATCGAAGCCTGATCTCTTAAAAACGTCCGTCTCTGTCAAACAGTTGACGGGCTCTTGCACCACTGTTGTACAACGTAGCCCGATCAGAGATCTGCACGGAGGAGTCTTTGACTTCCACTGTGATTCCTTGTTCAACACTCCAGTTACATACCTTGTATGGATTAGAAGGAATCCTTGTCGAGCGTTTGGAAGAATAAGTTTATGCGGTGCAGCTGTGAGGTCCCGAAAAAACAGTGGGTGCATCCCAATTTATCACCATTGACTGGGTTGTGGTGGAACACGTTGAATCTAAGTAGTGATGTTGGCGATACGATACGACTAATTATGGTAGCACACGCAACTGGCGATGGTATTGACGCAAGAGTTGTCTGCAAAATCATCTGGACTAATGAGAGTGAAAGAAAGGATGGTTGCTGCCGCTGCAGATCTTTCAGGCCTTCGGATTATGCTGAGGAATGACCCAGCCGGTTTTTCTCAGTTCGAACTGGGTAGTGAAGGTGCGCGAAATCTAAAGAGTCGCTTCGCTTGCTCCATTTTCCTCCCTCACTTCAGATGAGGCTCTTCTGGAAAACTTGTTGGATTTTGAAAACAACTCTCCCTAGCCCAGAACGCGGCTGATGACCTCGAGTTTTGGGGTCGCGCTATAAAAGTCGATCTTGGCATTACAGCGGAGGTGTTCGGGTGTTCGACTTCCGCATAATTATGCATCAGGTGAGACTTTCTTTTACCTTGAATGTTGACACTTTCAAAAAAATCTATTTTATGCCGTATTCAATCTGGTGTTTGTGAGGTGGTACACAAGATCAAATACAGATCTCTCCCAAAAAATGTAGTGATTCACTCCTTAGGGGGAAGTCTTCCTATTTGAAGCAGTTGTTTCGATATGAATGTGATCATTCGCCGTGCAGCCCTGTCCCATTTGCTTATTAGATCTACCAGAAATTCCAAAAATTTTAAGAATTGTATGAGTGTCAGATCGGCATAAGCCACGGGCATCAAGCAGCTCCATGACCCTTCGCAAATCATTTTCGCCACACCCTCAAACGGCAGCTTCAAATGGCAATGTGGAATTCTCTGCTTGATGAGTCAGGCATCATACAAAACGGTCAATTTGGTCTTGCAGTCGTCGGCTTTCGCTGGTAAACCGACTGGTGATTCGGTTTTCGATCCACTGCTCGACACCACTCTTCCCCATTTCAAATCGATTGCGAAAATGTTTTCACATTGACACCAAATTTAGATAGATGCGAAAGTATTAGCAGTTATCCGTTTTGTTGTCTTGGAATGAATTCGTACCACAATCATAACAGTAACATCAGGTCCCGTTTTTGGGAACATGGTAATGCTCATTAGTTCCATTGAAAAACATCCACTGGTGGTAGATTGGTTGAATCCAGTGAGCATCCTTGAAAAAGGCATGAAAACGGTAAATAGTGAAAACGGCTCGAAACTGAATCAGCTTTTAACTAGCTCTTCTGGTACATAGGAACATTAACACAGATGAAACACCCAGAGACGTCATAGCTTCTTTGGTGTTGTTCTGTGCTAAATAAGGATTTGCTTCGTTAATAGTAGGATTCATTGAACCAAAACTTTGTTCTTTAGCAAAATTATTTATACTTCCAGCTCCTTCTCCTTCTCGTCACCTTCATTGCCAGCATAAACACTGAATCGTATAGTGAGTCACTCTGGAATAAATCTACGAATTACATGTCTTACATGGATAATTCAAGAGTTTCGACTTTTTACGACAACGTTACCTAATGGAACTGTTTGAATAACTTCTCATTTCATTCTGTTTGGATTTTTCAACTGCGTCGTCCGCCACCAGTAATACTGACACTTAACTGAAGCTTGATCGGGATGGTGAATGCTAAAACATGACGAGTCAATCTTGATAAACCACTGATTGCTTGTTATATGACTTTCAGCTGGGATTGTTCCACGTATATTCCTAGAGCATCTCCGTAATAACTGAATTGATGCCAAAATCTGAATTCGAACAACAGTGATGAGATCCATAGGAAATCGAAGCTAGACACGAGCTTCTGGAAACTTCAAATTTATGGCTTTTATTTTTTTATTTTTTACTTATTTTTCCAAATTTTCTATTTAAATTACAACCATCGGAGAAATGAAATCTCAATAGATGCCTTTCCATTTCTGAATGGAGGGCTTACCCTCTGATATTCCTCCTTTCAAATCCTGATTTCAGTTCCACCGGGTGAGGATGGTGAATCATGCTTAGTACGGAACTTATGCAGGTCTGGCACTGTCTGTGTACAAACTGTGACAGGTGCTCGGTGCATGGCTAAAGACCCAGGTTAGTTCTACTACCACTAAACAGACTGATGCAATCGTGCGAGCTTCAGACAACTTATGAGAGCGAGTCGGCAGTGGTGAATCAGCAGCTTTTGAACTTTTCAGTCTTTATGTGATATGTATAGAAGCGTGGTGTTGGGATGAAAGTGAGAGGGAAATTCGAAAAAGAAAATCATTGAGTAGTCATTTTGAGCCGTGGCTCTAGAATATTGCTGAAAAACTCGGGGAACAGCGAGTTTCAATAACTTCAGAATAGGTTGCGAGGAGATGGTTGACGTTTTTCGATTCATTCAGTTTACATCGTAAACTCTGTTCTTCTACGTTTGAGCACTATTACTTGTGCTACTGCCCTACTTCGTTCTGTCATTTTTGAGGCTCCTACAAGTTGATTTTATTTCATTGCTTTCGGCTTTGAATACACGAATTTGTCACGTATTGATAGAAGGTCTTAGTTAACATTAGGTTGTTAGCCATGCTATATCTGAGCGTACAATGGGCACTTATTAGGTCCCACTCACTCAAATATAGGCTTCTAATTAACTTTAGCTAACTCGTCATGTAAAAAGTGCCAAATGCACACATGTAAATGTATTGATAGACTGTGCCTTGACAACAAAATGCTCCCTACTCACCACCTAGGGGTGCGCCCCCTGCTGGCCAGATTGGCCAATAACATACAAAAAAGGGTGGATTGCTCTCCAGGTACTTCCTAGAGAAGATAGAAGGTACAAATCAGCGTAGCACATCATATGAAGAAAGTCTGCTTCCTATTTTACCTTCTTCTCGAAACAAGTTCATGATGACTTCCGACCCGCTGATCACTGATCAGCAACTGGGATCGTAAGGGGCTCACCGACTTGGTCAAGATCCTTCAGTAAGATATGACTTTGGAGAAAAGTGGCTAATGGCTCTAGAGCCTTGACTACAACTAAAATAACAATTGGGAGTCATGTATGCGTAGGTGGAGGAAAACGCTGTATAATTCGATAACAGAGAAGAATGACCATCATTACTTAAATTCGAGCGCTCTGCTTTCAAGAGATTCGGATCAGTATTCCTTGCATGATTTATTGGAACATATCAATCTCGAACCAGCGATCGCGTTTCAAGCTAACATTGCAGCAAAACATCACTTTGTCTACCCTTTGAAAGTGACTGAACCGATAAATTTGTACCTAATACCGAATTTAACAATCTGCAATTGCCAAAGTGCCTAGAAGCCAATTGGGGATTTTCCGGTGTAGCGGTGCTGAGACTATAAAACTCGAGCCACCTTTGAGCCTCTGAAAATGATATAAGGTTCACCAAGAGATGAATGATTTCGAAAGGAATAAATGCAACACCTCAAAGTGGATTGGAGCTGTGTTCATAACCTCCTTTCAGGTGTTCCTACGGATCTATACCTTTAGGAAATGGATTGCTGAACAAGATCTATAAAGTGACTGCATATCGTTCAATTTGATTTATTCACTTTTTCAGAGAATAACTGCGACCAAAAAAGGTGTCCCTCAGGAACAGCGTGCGAGTATACTGAACCAGAGTGTATTCAGGACAAACCTTGTTACGCGGAGCCAATGTGCAAGAACCAAGGGCCTCAAGGTGAGCTCCCCGAAGTGTATACGCGTCTACGAAATCGAGTATTGCGAATTTAGTTGTACCGCAAGAACAAACTGCAGAAATGGTTCCCAACCAAGTCCTTATTCCATCAAATCAACGCAGCAATCCACCAGGTATTATTATGAACCAAATAAGTGATTTTTGACAGTCAGTCCTAGCTCAATGTTTGTAATTGGCGAAGTGTATTCGGTCCGCAATCACCGGGGCTCGGGTTTGGCTGTGAAGAAACCTGTGGAAGTTATATGGATTGAAGCTGCTCGCTGCAAACTTTCAAGGAAGCCAGCACTTAGTTTTATGCGTTCCGTCGCCGCACAGTAAGGAGGTTTATGGTCGCTCCTAGCTCCCCATTCTAGCATTCAACAGGAGCGGTGTTATAGCTGAAAGTAGGGCACGAAAGCGGGTCAAGGGATGTTATTGTTTGAAGGCGCTATTCACAATAGTTCTGAGGTATCCAGTTCAAGTGAAATAATGGAAGCCATGGTGTAGAGCAGACGTATTCTAACAATATAACTTCAAAAAAAGTAGCGAAAAACGAAGTTGCGCAAAGTCGCCGTTCGTGACCGTCTGGGTATCTCCCACATAAGCGCCCGGTTCATCGAACACTAAGCTTCACCAAGTGAGTAGTGCAGTTTCAACAAGGTCGGCATATACGGCCATTTTTGTGTGTATGTCCAAACCGGAGCCAGACCGGTGGAGCCCTTATTGCACCCTAGTCTAGGCCATTTTTCGACACGACGACGTCCCTTGTGCTGTTTATGGGGACTCATCTTAAGAGAAAATCGTGAAACCATTTCTACCGTGAATTGTGCCTTTAAACTGTTTGTTGACGGACGTCTCACTGTAACTTAGTCAATAATTACTACATTTTTTTTGAACTCAGTTTTGCACTAGGTATTAATGTAATAACTCAAAAATACGAACTACCGACGACGAATTGATAAAAGTTCCAACCGCACTGAATGAATTGTGCACAGTGCTAAAACTTGTACTATAACCCAATATAGCGCTCTTTTTTCGAAACTCGATCTCTCGTCGGTGCCCCTCGTTCAGCAGTGGTTTACCCTTGGAGGAAGAATGATTGTAGTGGGAGATTCAGAAGAAGCACCTTACTATAGTGCGTGCCCTCTTATTGCAATCACAGATATTTTTGAAAACGATTTTCATAAGGTCACACAAAAATAAGTTGAAATTAAAAACAAATGAAATTAGAACGTCTTCCGCACTCATAGACAGAGATACATTGATGTCACCCTTTGTTCCGGGCAGGAAAGAAGAGCCTTTTCAGTTCCAGCATGTGGAAGGAATGAAGTACTGAATGGATGTGGAGCCTTATGCGAGGGAAAGTGTGAGAATGTAAACAGGGTTGGTCTATTGCATGCTTAGTGAAGATTACCCACGTTATGAAACGTTAGTTCAGGGACCAGTCCCCTGTCCACTCATTTGTCTTCCCCCAGCATGCGCATGCCGCGAGGGCTTCTACAGAGACGCTAGCAATAACTGCGTGAGTGCATCTCAGTGTCCAAGGCGTAAGTTGATCCCTCCACTGCGATTTCACTAACTCTTCAGTCTTCCAGGAAGTGCGTTTTCTCCAATACAAATAATCAGTAGAAGTTTCCAGAATGCAGCGCTAATGAAACATTCAACTCCTGCGGAAACCTGTGCGAAGGAAAATGCGAAAACGTCGGCAGGGTACGTCGAAGTTTTTTTTCTTGTTATACATACAGTAGCGCTCAAAAGTATTCGGCCAACTTTAACTTAACTTTTTTCCCAGTGGAGCAAATCACATGAAATTTTGATATGTTTAGCTGAAGCATATTTTGGACTGTCCAGCACTACTTGACTGCAAAGCAGCAATATCCACATAACTCTTGGGAGGGCGTTCGTAGGCTATGCTGAAAGCAAGTTTGTGACGTCTGCAGTTATTCGGACCTTATGTACGTTTTTCTTCTCTTCTGTGTTCGGCATTAGCGCTCGTACACTTTGGACATGGCAGAAAGAGAAGAGTTCCTAGATGCACCAATGCCCATATTTTCAGTTGGTTTCGATTTCAAGCTCTTTGGGATACTTGGAACTTGGTCAAAATTCTATATATATATAATACTATATACAGTGCCTTTCATAACATGCGTCACCCTCAAATTTTGCACTTTCAAAAAGGCAATCATTAAGGATTCTTTCTAGCATCATGAACGGATTCCCCAGCAAGAATAACCCAGGTATCCGTTCTTTAGCCGCAGCTGCATTTTTCTGAACTTTTTTCAGAACAGTTTATCGGTTTTTGTGCCGTTTCATAATTATAAGGTCACCCTGAGAAAGTAAACAATCATTCATGGAGGAGAGGAAATTTCGTCATTTAAATTACTTCTAAAGATAAGCATGTGTAGCAAATGCATTTCTAAACCTGACTGTCAACATGGCTCGTGGTCGTCTGCTTCCCCCTGATGAGGAGGCTCATCATGGAGCTGGGCTCAGTACCCGAGCCCTCTCCAGGCAAATAGGGGGATCTCCCTGGTCCATTCAAAGATTTCTGGAGAGCCCTGATGTCCCTAGATATAACGCCGACTGTGGACACCCATGATAGATTACTGCCCGTGACGAGCGGAAGATTCTCAGGACTGTTTCCAACAGTACGTCCTCCTTGAAAAAGATCCGATCGGAATTAAACCTCTCTGTGTCGAAAACTACAGTCTGAAGAGCAGTGAGAAGATGGGAGAACATCACAGGCATGCAATGGAGGAGGTGCCACGAATCACCGATCGCCACAGAAAGGCTCGACTCGTATTTGCAAAGATGAACCTAGGGAGAGATTGGGCAAAGGTAGATGTGCATCAAAATCTCACCGTAGAATAATTCCTATTCAGGTCGTCTTTTAGAATGAAAAGAAATTCAATCTTGACGATCCTGATGGAAACAAGCACTACTGGCGCGACTTGAAGAAGGCACGAGTCTACTTCAGCCGTCGCGATTTCGGTGGAGGAAGTCTATGGTGTGGGGTGCATACTGCAATGATGTCGTGTTGGATCTACCTTTCGTGAGCTGCAGTATGGATTTCAAGGATTACCAGAACGTCTTGGAACATCATCTAGTACCCTCTCTCTGCCATCGCCATCACCTCAACTATGTTTTCAACAAGAAAACGCCTCCATTAATGTGAGCCGTGCAGCGAATGAGTGGCTGCAATGCCAATACATAAGCGTCCCGCCATGTTCAGCCTGCAGTCCCGATCTCAGTCCGATGGAACATATCTGGGGCGTAATAGTCATACAGGTTTATGCGAATAACCGTCAGTTCCAGGGCACAGAAGAGCGGAAGCGGGCAGTTATCGAAACATGGAGAGCAATCGATGAGGAACATCTTCGAAACCTAGTTTTCAGTATGCCACGCAGGCTCTTTGATGTTGCTCTTAAAGAAGGAGGAGCTATAGATTATTAACTGTTGTACATACAGTAGCGCTCAAAAGTATTCGGCGAAATGCGTCTTCAGTTGTAATTTTCAGTCATAACTCCTTTCCTTTTGAATCTAGTCAAGCGAAATTTCAATATGTGTAGCATTGGTGTAGTGTGAATATTTACCACTATCAGCCTGCAATTCGATCATGTTCCAGATATCTCGAAGGGCTTGAATAAAAATTCGACACGTACATAAGGTTCGAATAACCGCAGACGTCACAAACTTGCTGTCAGCATAGTCTACAAACGCCTTCCGCTTATTATGTGGGCATCGCTGCTTTGCAGTCAAATAGTGTTGGATAGTGTGAGATATGCTTCTGTTAAACATATCAAAATATCATGCGATTCGCTTCACTGGGAAAAAAGTTATGGCAAGTTCAATTTGGCCGAATACTTTTGAGCGCTACTCTATGCCATCAACGTAAATAAATCATTTACTTTCTCAGGATAATTATGAAACGGTGCAAAAACCGACACTATCTTTAGAAACTTCGTAAAAAATTTGAGGTGAAGGATATTGCGACCAAAATTCGAATACATTGTGATGAGGGATGTTCCAGTGTTTACCAAAAATTTCATTCCGTCCATGAAAATAATGACATTCTACCATAAAGTTTTCGTATAATTTTGCGAATGACATCAGAGTTGGTCCACGCCTGATACACAAATTCAGTCGCCACTGGTAATGTGACATGTCAGGGAAATGTAGAAAGTCTAATAGCTTAAATATGACTGATGATTCAGGATGTCCGATGTCCTGTATTTGGTCGTTTGGAAGGCTTGTTTCGTGCATAAATGTAAACAAAAAGCACCTGGTGATACAACCACATTCAGGGTCCTGTTCCGTGTCCCAGGATATGTGCACCTGGAGCGTGTGCGTGCAAGGAGGGATATTACAGGAATGCCAACGGCAGATGTGTGGATGCTAACAGCTGTCCTGCAAGTCAGTTTAGTTCGGAGAGCTTTTCTGTGTTATACTCAAGACCAGTCGGGCCGGTCGCCTAACGCCGGGCTTCCCTCCCTATGGCAGGGCTGTAATAATCGGGAAATCAACCCCTCCACATTTTGAACAAATGATATTTTTTGGAACACGAAATTCGACAGAGGTCTAATAAGGCATGCAAGATGTATTCAAAATGAGCGGAAGCTTATGATTATGATTAGAAGTCTTATTCTGTTGCTGTTCTTCTTAAAAATGATGATCCATTGAACATTCAACTGGTGAGCAACTAAAGCTCTAAATGGTACTTACTTCTACCAAAATAGAACTTTCTAGGTCCACAGGGAAAGGTGTTATGAATTTCTGTTCGAACACCGCCCATTGTGAGCGGGGCCCGGTCCTGCCACTCACATTGAGTGTTACCATCCTGTCCCCAGTACTCCTACCAACTTTGAATGTACTAAGTCCACGAAGGCAGGAGTTATTGATTTCCGATCGGACCCACACAAGCACACACACACAAACACACAAACATTAGCGCGTTATATATAGTAGGATAACACCGTGATTTGCCTTCCCGTTCTTAAATGATTACACTAATTACCGGTTGTATTATCCGACTCACGCTGGGCTCTACTTTTTGTGATTATTTTGAAAAGCATCTATCTATTCTATATATAATCCTTCTATATATAATCCACAAGTTTGGTGTGTCTGTTTGTTTGTATGTATGTATGTATGTATGTATGTCTGTGTGTTCACGCAATTCTATTTCACCGGAAAAAACACCTTTAGAGGTCGGGACAAGTTCGGGATTGGTGGAGCCTGGGACAAGATTAACAGAGCATATGTGGGCTCTGCGGAGCTCCGCCCACCGGGGGCGGGGCAAGTGCCGGAGAGGGCGGTGCCAAGAGCTAAATACCTTATTTTGGCTCCGAGAAAGTCCAGACACCGGGAAAAAAGAGCAAAGGTGAGTATTGGGTCATTAAACCAGATGGAGGAGACTCATGTGCTGTGGGCGGAGCTTTCTCAAAACGGGCGGTACTTTTCAAATGTATTCATAACTCGATTCAATTAAGGCGCAGAGGTCAGGAAAAAAAGAAGAAAAGTGAGCAGGGCCTCATGCGTGTTGGGCATGCGTAAGCTTGGCGAATCCCCGCCCACGATGGGCGGGGCGTGCGTTGAGACGAAAGCCACTTTTCAAAAATGAACGCAACTTTGCTTGGAAACGTTTTAGAGTGCGGGGAAAAAGTGGTTAGAGGTAATGGAACAAATGTGGTCAAATCCCAGAAGTGGGCGTGGTTGGCACTAAAGTGGGCGGAGCTTAGATCAAAAATTTATAACTCTATTCAGAAACGTTCTGGGATGCGGGAAGAAAGTGGTAAGATGTAATAGAACAAATGTGGTCAAACCCCAGAACTAGGTGGGGTTGGCACTGAAGTGCGCGGAGCTTACATCAA
>UZAF01016630.1:56535-71650 GCA_900617895.1 Haemonchus placei
AAGCCGCATCTGTTAATCGCAAACGTCCGATTCGGGTTGTTAAGCTTTCGTACGAATCGATGTTCATGGCCAAGTGCGTATTGACTGGGACACCTACGCCGCCGACGCCTCTGCTGTCGCATGTTCCAAGGAACAGTTCTTCTCCAGTCTCAAATACAGCGTGCAGCGGGCGATGCCTTCTCGTCTCGGTCAGTCCGATGACGTCGTACTTGATCTTCCTAGCTTGCATCATCAGGTCTTCTATACACGCTTCCGATGCAAGCGTCCGTGCGTTGAAAGTACAGATCGCCATCTTAGTCCTTCTCCTTTTGGGCAGCCTGTTTTGGCCCTGAGATTTTAGCAGCCTCTCCCGAGCGGTCCTACCCAACGCTGCCGTATTGGGGGCTCCCTCAGGTTCAGGGGAATGAGGCCCATTTTTATTACTGTTTCTGGCGGTGAAAGAAAAACCCATCGTGTAGCTTGCCAGGCTCTGACGTGGGGGATTGGACGGATCTCCTTCACTGAGTTCTCTCTCACTGAAGGATCCCCAGCCGGTTAGTGACGAGGCTACGTAGGGCGTCCCCAGGTGGCGGATAGGGGAGTTAATCGCCGACCAAAAGTCACCAGTACTTGCCCAGAGACGCAGGTGGATTCAGGGGATGGACTCCTTGATTCTGCTGTGCTGGGTCGATATACCCTCTGTTCCTCGCAGGCGATCCACGCATACGTGTGTGGAGAGTCTGTGGGTGCAGTTGGTATCCTGCCCATCGACTCGGCCAAAAGCTTGCATTCGAGTGACGAACAAGTCACACTGGGAAGTATCTGGGAGGCGATTCGGGGCCGCCTCCAAAAACAAAGCCCCTTGTCCAACCCCCCACGTCATAAAAATAATATACCAAAAAAAATAGTTACATTTTTAGAAATCAGGATATTCTGAAATAATGTGTATGAACCACGAATTCCATTCACAAAAGGCTCTCCCACCTCATAATTTATGGTCGGTTGGTGGTGAGGCTACCAAACCAACTGAAGTAGCGGAATAAGTCACGGACCAAAAGCCACCGGTACTCGTGCACGGGAGCAGGAGGATTCAGGGGATGGACTTTCTTCTTCTGTTGTTTTGGTCAACTCATACCTTCTCTTTCCTCGCAGGTGTAAATGTGCGGTTCGGTGTATCGTGTTTTTAAAGTCGTCGAACTCGGTTCCTGCATATCGACTCAGGCGAAAGTTTCTATTCGAGTGCATAGAAAGCGCTTGAGAAGCGAACAGAGACTGCCTCCACCCAATGAGCCCATTCTACACCCGAAGAACGTTTGACTAGCTGTTCACAATGTACCAAGACTCCCTGCTCTCCACAGCGTGCTGAGCTGTATTAGATTCCCATATGCTAAAGGCATCAAAATAAATGAGGCTCATCTTCCTGACCCCAAAGGAGCCCCAACTTTTGAGTTGCAGAATTTTCGGGAAATATTTCGGTAGCCTACCAAACCACTTATCTTTTTTGAGTGGTTTAAGTCGCTTTCTTAGTACATCAATTTCGAAGTCGATCAAATGGACGCTGCATTCCTTCTTTCGAGCTGAGGACATGATTACATCATCTGGAAAGGCCTCCGTTCATAAAGAGGAAGTTACAATTATTAGTAGTGGAAAACAAGGTGGGCACCGTGTCTCGAGAGATTCTGCAGAGCAGAAGCGCAGAAGCTTGAGAACTTCAAGTTTTTTTTTTCTTGGAAGGGGGTGTAACATATGTTCCAGAGTGAGAATAAGGTCAGAGATATACTGCTTCAGCGAACCTATCACCATACAAGCTGGTAGTAAATGCCTGACATAAATTGTCATTTTTCGATATCGGAGATCTTCTGTTGATTAAATTACTTCACGGGAACGTGACGCCAACATTGCCTTCTGCTCAGAAATGTAGTTTGAAAAGGTAACCTAGGAATCACAAATATATTTTCGATTTACAGGCTCCGAAGAAGGCGATTGCGCCGAAATGTAAGTTTGGTAAAACGTTATTAACAGTTTCGGAGACCAAGTCAACTTACGACGAATTTGCCTATCACGTTGTAGAACTGAAGCAATCTGCTGTTTCACCAAATGGAGTATCTGTAGTTGAATGGCTTTTTCAAGATCTCATGGATAAAACAAACTTAACAACTTTCAGCCCATTGTGTGTCCCGCAATATGTGATCCGCCTGCGTGCGCTTGCAGGCAAGGATTTTACAGGAACACTGCCGGACGATGCGTAAATGCGAACAGCTGTCCTTTAGGTTTGTTGTTGACTTAATTTTTTTAGAAGGTTTGGACTCGTTTTGCGAAGTTTGCACAAACTTTAAAACGTTCTGCGTATTGGGTAAAACTCCCTTCCTCACTCCCTTTCTCTAATTTCTGCTCCCTCACACCACAACGAAAATTATCAGCATATCGTTCTTCAGAGGATTGCCAACCCTTTACATATTCGTTTGAAAAAGCGGTAATGATGGGATCAGTGCACAGTAATATAAAAAAATACCGTTCGAGTCAAAATTAGAGGATGCGTCAAAAGGATGAAAATTCCCATCAGGATGAGTAAAAAAGTTTTGATCGGCTTTTCTATGTTCACTTTAAAAAGTCTTATTTCCATTGAAACAGGATCTCAATTAGTAATATAGCTCCATCGTTGTTCTAAACATACGTCTAACGAGCCGGCAGTTTCTTGACTTCTGAAGCCTAGAACGGTGGCGGCCGCGATTCGAAAAAGCTGGAGATCTCATTTTTGAGTCCCGGGCAATCATCAAAATTTCTATCGCGGAGGTGATGCTTCAGAGCAAGAAACAAATGGTAATCGGACGGAGCGAAACCTGGCGAATAAGTAGACTGGGGCAGCACTGCCCATCCAAGTTCGGCAATTTACTGACAAAATAATTTCGCAACACGCGGTTGTGCGCTGTCGTGAAAAAGACAAACATTTTCACGCTGCGGACGCTTCCTTCGAACAACGTCGGCCAAACTCTGTACCTGAGAAGCGTAAATCTCGGCGGTCAGGGTGGAGCCCTCTGTAAGTTATCCAATGTAGAGCATTCCCTGAGAATGTCCACCGACGACACAGTAAGACCTTCCTCGGACATAGTCTTTTTCTCTGCTAGTCTTGGAGGTGTTTCGTCATGAGGCCCCCGCGGGCTGAGATACGATGACCCTTCTGGATGCACCATAGAATTTGCAACAGTCATCGGTGGATTATGCCCTTACGTAATTCGTGATAGACGATAGCCCTCAGACAGCTTCGGACGGCAGTTGAAGGTTGAAGTCATTTTTGCGAAGCACTCACAAGGGGTGCTTATACATCCCCTCAAAAATACAGGGTAGGAATCGGTCTACCATAACCTATTACTATGTCCTTCTGAGCGGTACTACGAAAAAATTTAGAAGAGTCGATCAAAACTTTTTACTCAACCTAATACTTTCGAGAACTGGAAAAGGCGAAACAAAACGGACCATGACGAACAACATGGCGAGGACGAAGGCGAATCTCACGAAAATGTGTTGGGAGTTTATGGAGTTACATGGAGCCTAGTTGTGCATTATAGTCTCTTTCTAGAAGGAGGACTACGCCGAGAAAAGAATGCGATTCTATCGCAGAGTGCGAATGAGGTCACGCCGTGCACATAGTAGTCAGTGCAATGCGGGGACAATTCTTGCTCATGAAGTCCCTTTACGATCGTGTCGTTGCATGCTCACGACAACGCGTGTAAATCTCAGTCGCGACCAAGACCCCACTATCTTGGTGTTAGAGCATCTTGCGATATGATTAAGGACTCTTTGATTGGCCCTCTCAAAAGGTTAGAACTGGAAGAACATTACAAATGCAGTATGAATGTCAGCCTAATATATCTACCATAACACATAATGCACTACCGACAATCATATACGGTGTCTAGGCGAGGTTTTTTGAATGCAAAAGATAACATTCCTTTTCTCTGTTGCTCTAGAGCACTTCTATTCTTCCTCCATCTACATCACCTGTCGTCCCGCTTAACAACGAGTTCATACACAGATTAGACATCAGTGCCGTCTTCGGCCGTGTTGAGACTGGTTGCGAATCTACTCCAGTGGAATATCCTTGCTCCAGAGACACAGAGCAAACCATGCCTGAGGTTTACTGGTTCGATAAAGAGTGGTAACTATCGAACGTCAGCTTTCAATGACTGCTTGACCTTTCGAGCGATCCAGTCTACTCACAATCTGATTCAACGGTTCAATATTACAATACACCCTACCGATACTGAAGTGCGACATGGGTGTGCATTGTTGTCTCTGCTTTTTTGAGGTTAGGCAGCACCTTGAGCAAGTAACACCCCAGAGACTTGAGCGATTCTCCTTGACAGGCCCCACTAACTGATCGTATCGGAGGCTTCTGCAAGTTCAAGTGAACGATATGCATTTGTATATAGTGCTGTCTTCGACAGTGACTACCCACTAGTACTCCGTCATGCTCTGACTGAGGGCCGAGTATATTCAATGAAGTCAGCCAAACTATGCCGGAATGGATGATGAGACCTTTTCCAACAGAAGTGACGCCGAATCGCTTCTATTATATTCTACACAACTCTTGTTTTCAAATTTCGGGCAATTAGTTATAAAACTGGTCAACTTTAGCCTCGCGGGTGGTCGCTTTACCATCGTTGTCTTTGAATCCTGATAGGCCCGAAGTTTTCGAGGGGAGATACCGTTTGTTCACTCGTCTGCTACCATCCTTTCCATCCTGTCGTGTTGATGTTTGGCAAGCTAGCGGTACTCCTCATTAATGTTGTCGATAATGGTATCTTATTGGAACTGAGCAGATTAGATTGAAGGCAATCACAACTCGTTCTTGACATAGCCTTATTCCGATGTACAGGTGCTAAAGATTTCATCGGTTGGGTTCAATGCCCCTCAAAGGTCTGGTTGGGAAGTCATTATTTCGTACAAAATGATTTTTATGGCTGAATTAATCTTCCGGGCTTGCATCATATGCCTTCAATATCCGTTCCGAATTTCGGACAATTATTATCCGTTCCTAAGGCAAACGTCCGTTATCGGTCCGCACTATCTTCAAACGGTAAGGGAGCCCATTGCATAACGCGTTCCCCTTTTTGAAAAAAGTTATGGTCATCGCGAAAGTCGATCTAAATAAAACATAGAAGCGGTGACATAGCATATTAGCATGCAGGATGTCCCAAATTATGGACGCCTATTCATTGCAATGTATTTCATGCTTTGAAGCTGGGGATGAGATGAATTTTGTATACTCGTTTGCTTACATTATGTGCAACAATAAGCTACAATCACTCTTCACCATATGCCCCATTGGCAGGGATAGGGGCCCAGAGTCTGTCTTCGAACTCCTCGTATGTTGCACGCAGATATCCCTACTCCAGTTCTTCCCAACTGTTCTTGAGTCTTGCTTTCAAGGGCTCCATACTGGAATCGCGAACTTGTCAGGTCCTCTTTTAATCAGGGTTCATACAGAGGAGCCATGTGGCTTAAGAGCTGGAAGGCAGGATGACCATTCCTCCATGCTGATGAAGTCGGGCAGCTCGCGTCGGCGCCCGCCTCTTTTACCCGAGTTCGATTTTGGGGTCCGGAGTACCGTTCTCCTGGAAGGACCAAGGGCTGTTTTAGGGAGCGAAGTCGGATCATTGCTCCAGTACGCCTATGCACTATGCTCTCTGGGTACTGTCTTTGCCAATTTTTACGCCGGTACCGGACCCAACAGTGTCTTACCATTATCCGGGCCTCCGAAAATTTCGAAACTCGAAAATGAACATCATCTCGCTATTCTCATAGTAACTTGTTCGTGAGGGTGCACTTTTGATGCTTTTACCAAGAACGCGATTGTTTTAATTGTTGGGGTTGAAGTTGTCACAAATTTTCTTCTCATCTGTGAAAATAATGAAGGGATGCATGTCACCACTCTGGTGGGTAAGCTATCTGATGCCTTTTTCAATCCTATACTGTCTGCTCGGATCGAAAATGAAGTGACGCCTTTGCACACCATAGGTATGGCAATGAAGCCTCTGCCCTGCCACATTCGTCATGTTCAGCTCAGTTTCCTTTATTTTCATAAGATCCCTAGAATCACGATCTACTCGCAAGGGAACTATTCGAGTAGTAAAATCTTCAAAAACACTAGCCTTTCTTTGGCTCCCCAGTTTGTCTTCGATTGGTTCTGCTCCTATGGTCGTCTGACAGCCTTTTGTACTGTCAGTATTGAATTTCTTCTTGCATGCGAATGACTGCGAGAGGCATTGAATGGGCCTTCACCTTCCGAAAGATATTGGGGTCCCACTCAAGTCACACCGCCCATTGCAAGAAAACCTATTCAAGTAACTCAATATTAGTGAATAAAGTTAATGCCTTAAAGTGCGTTTCGGAATACCCTGTAAAAGCTTCGTGCTCAACACTCCGAAAAATCCCTTTTCCAAGCGAAACCACCTCGACCCACATGTGAGTACTTGAGATGATGTTATAACTTCTATAATCGCGCGTTCAAGAATTTCAGTTGCGACAGCAACACTCACGAAGTCGAGCAACTCGTATGGTGATGAACCGGAAACCAGAAGGCGTTAGCTTCTTTACTCTGATACCCATCTGTTTCTCAATTATTTCTGACTTCTTGAAGTATAATATTTATGTCTGTATGAAGTCGAATCGCTTCAACATTTATTTTTTGATTACACAGAATAATTTTCAATGAACATTTTCCTCAGCTTCTTCAAACATTGTACGCATTATAATTTACACTTAATCCTTACATAGACATTGTTATCATACATATTGAAACGTTCTTTTACTCTCCAGAATGGAAAGTGAAATAATCACGTCCAATTGGCCTTTTACATTTGTCTCGATTTTCTGTGATTTAAAGGCACTGTTCACGAAAAAAATGGTCTCGGAGATCTGCACATGGTTTGAATTCGACGCCCCCTCTGATACCATTTGTGCAGGAATGAGGTCGAAAAACGGTCTGGATAGGGCACAATAAGGGCCGGAACATTGGGGGACGGGATGCCTCCGCCCCTCCCTAGGCTGGCAACGGAATCTAATTGCCGTTCATTACTTTCGCATTGGGCGATGTTGTCTGCTTGGGTGTGTTGTCTGCTATTGCAGACATTGCGTCGCCTAACTGCACTCGCCCGAACACTCCCTTAACCGCCGTTCTTCCAATGTGAAACTCGTCCAACCCCCCTTTCCAGCTTTTTTTTGACCCTTTCTATTTCTTTTTGTTCATCGTTTTTTGCGCTTTTTTCGTTGTTATCGCTTTATTCTAGGGTAGTTTTATAAATTCCCGTCAAAAAAGGGTACCCTAAATTTATCGTAAACGGTGCCTTTAATGTGCGCAGTTATTAAATTGAGAAATTTCCATTGGCATCACTGCCCCCCCCCCCCCNTGTGCGCAGTTTTTTAATTTAGAAAATTCCATTTGCCTTCCTCCCCCCCCCCCCCCAAAACTACATAGTTTCCGAGTTGTCCAGACTAATTTCTTTTGCATGAACGTGGACATTGAAAAATCCACTACTTCCAAACGTGTGTGTAGGGGATTGGAGCCAACGACTTTTTACCAGGTCTTTTCAAAAAATATGTGGGTTGTTCACGAAATAGAGAATTCATTACATATCATAGACTACACCTGCAACTTTCTCGTGATGGGATAAAGTTTTCAGCTAATCCGGAATCGTGCTTCATGTTCCGTGCTCCATTGGGGCGGAGTGCAGTTTGGGAAGCGCTGAAGCGCTTTTAATTGGTTCTTGATCGTTAGGAAAGCATATAAGTCAACGCAGTCATCAAACTCGGTCGTCTTGGGTGGCCGTGTGTACCCCGGACTGCTGGCTCGCCATTATTCTGAACTTGTCTGATTCTTTTAAATAGCTACGGCACGGTTTTCTTATCACATCATACGGCTTAAATGAATCAAACAGTTCGGAAAATTGATATTTGTCTACGACGTAGCGGTACAGGTATGTCTGAGCTATCAATGGTACATCTGTGATCGAAAGTTCGATTGCTAGTATGTCACCATATCCATTGCGTTCATGAATGAAGAGCAATGTTGAGGAAACATCGAACTCGAGCGATGATGTTTTGAAAAACTGCAGTGCAGACTTGAAAATTGCAAGTATCTCCATCAGTGAACATGTGAGCGCCATGGTTGTGCAAAAAGGATCCCGTCATAGCGAAGTTTTTTAGTGCTCTCGTCTCTAAGTTCTTTTGGACCAACACTGATGCAGTGGAGGCGGAAAAAAGGGGCAGTAGCTTGGCTGTGCTCAGAATTGCTGACTCTAGCCCCAATGCCACCCCTTCCAGCAAACAAAGGGAGTTCGAGGTTGGCGTTACTGAAGTGTGTAACATTCTAAGTTGTGTGCAGATAGCCGAGGTCCACCACATGGGTGAACCTGAGAGTTCGAAACTAGCATACTACTGCTGCAGTCGAAGAACTCCTAAATTGCAGCACTTCCCAACATTTATCGTCAACGCGCTTTCAGCTTATCTGAGGTATTCGTGCATGAGAACCTGACACCCGCAGAGCGCACTCTAGACTGGAGTGTAAGCAGCGAAATGCCAGCTGAATAACGGTGTCTTGATGGTGCAGGTGCTGCTAGTTGAGGCGTGAAGAAGAGCTTCCCAAATCGCAGAGCTCTGGGAACCCTAGCCCATAGCGGGCACCCCCGGAATAAAAAGGTACCTATTCAATTCTAAAAGTCTTTGTAACTAACCCAACCATCTTCAATATTTAATGAACGCATCCAGACCTTCTTTTTATTACGGAAACTTGGTTGCCAAAATATCAGACTTCGAAAACATCTTTCATTTTGCCTTTATACTGTTTATTGCTTGATCGAACAGTATTCAGGTGGGGTGGAGTGCGTACCTAGCCAAAACTCTTACAAGTTTGTTTACCATGGCTACTCCTCGTTTGAAGCCAAAACCTCTTCGACTTTGAGGATATGACTATTTCTCTTCCATACAGTTTGGCGTTATCGTGGTATGCGCCCTCCAAATTCAGCATCTGATGAGGACGAAAGTCTCTCGAAGGTCGAAAATCTAGATTTGACTACCGTTTATCAAATGAGCATCTAATTGTTCTCCGCGGTTTCAACTTTGAACAAGACCGGTAGAGGGGAAAAGCAAAAAATTCTACGTTGTCTCGATTTCTTGAATTTTTCGAGCGTGGTTCATGAAAACCAGCATGTCACCCAGCCTGCTCATGGAAGTTTGATTCTGGATATACGGGGGGGGGGGGGGGGGGGGGGNGGGGAGGGTTGGGGCTACTGCTACAATCGTCGAAAGTGTTCGCGTTGATTCGCCTTTTCCTGAGTCCGATCATAATTTAGTTCCATTTGATATTACCGCAGTCAACTTAACATAGCTAACTTTCTCGAAACTGATTTTGCTTCACTCTCGAAACGCTTTTTCTTCGTTGATTGAGGCGTACATTCGAGAGATACAGATCTGTAGATAAGCACTATAAGAGGTTCTGCCACATTTTGCATTCTGAATTGGCTAAATTTGTGCCTTGTGCGACCTAGAAATCCGAAAAACACGGGATCCAGAAAGCGCAATGGCTTGATGGCACAGAAGACCAAGCTTGTATCTGAGCTACAGAACTTCCCTCTAATTCTGTGTCCTTATAAGCAAATCTGCAAGAAACTAGATTCTCATCGAGAAAGATTCTGTTGCAGAGAAAAGCGAGCCGCTCCCAGCACAGGTAATGGAATGTTATTTGCTCTCTTCAGAAACAAGTTAAAGCGCCATTTTTGCTATGCTTCAGTACGTTTCTGGTGAGCTTCTGACAAACAATTTTTGAGTATGAAGAAGCTGAATTTCTCGTCTGTGTGTATAGCATCGGTAGTCGGGGGATTGTTTCACACAAATCAGTTCCAGCACTCGCTCGAGTCATCACGAATCGAGTTTGTAGCTTGTCAATACACGGTGTCCCAATATTCAGAAATTCCCAAGGTAGAAGTAATTTAACCCATTCACTGTACCCGCTATTGTATCTGTACAGTAAGCTATCGAACGATGCAGAAAAGAAGACTCAATCTAAGACAGACCAGGAAGGGGTAGAAAGGCCGGTTACTAAAGATGGGGCTATCAAAATGATCCATTTGCGAGCCGATCGTGAACCTGCTTGACTCATCAAAAAGATGGCAATGAAGCAGGACTCATCGAGGTTTCCGGTGGGGCCGATTGCCAAGCAGAAGCTTCATTGCGACTTCAATCTTATGAAGAAACGCCACTCCGTTTTTAAGTTCAACAGGTGGTGTAGAGTCAAAAAATGCCGAAAGTTGCTAACTCATTTGAGTTGAGACACGCAATCCTTCATCGCGTTCTCCAGCAAAAAAAATTAACGAAAAATTGATCCCTCGACAGATAGAGTGATTCTGGCTATAAACATCGAACTCGTAATCTTTCATAAAAAAAAAGTGGCTATAAGAGTAGGAAAATGATGTTTTTCGAGTGAGTTACTGGCAAGGGTAAGGTGCCAATGGTTTCTTTGGTCACGCATGAAAAATGCCAAAGGGCCTGTACTCGTCGGCTCGCTAGCGGTGCCGACGCTAGCTGCCAGACTTCATTAGCAATGAGGAATGGTCACTCTGCTTTCCAGATCTTAACACACTTGGCTCTCCGTATGGTTCCTGATTGGGGGAGGACCTGTCGAGTTTACAGTTCCCATTGGAGTCCTAGAAAACAAGAATGAAGAACAGTTGGGAAGAAATGAAGGAGGATACATGCATGCAACGCGAGAAGAGTCGAGAGTAAATTTTGGCCCCTATTTGCGCCCATGGAGGGTACTTCGAAATATGATTGTAGCATTCTGTAGCATATAATGTTAGCAAACGTGCATATAGATTCGAATGTCATTCTTAGCAGGGAAGCTCTACTACATTGCCATGAACTGGCTGTTAATAATTTTAGAACATCCTGTACAATAGAGATATAGTATAGAGTAGAGATAATTGTGCGTGCCATTCCGCAGAGCTGGGTTTAGAGAGAGGCCTGTGTGCAATTGAAACCAACTCTTCTCACATTGCATAGACTCTTGCGCGGATGTCTTGCCTTGCTCTGCAGAGACCACCTATTTAAGCAACGCGCTTGTACTCTCGTTTATGAGTTCTTTACTTTTCGCGCTTCCTTCCACTTGTTGGAGAGCGCGTATTCGCTGAGCAATGCAAGGTCTTTGTTTATATAACTCTTTTTTATTGTTTTAATCATCCAATCGTGATTTTGAGGAAGAAGCTGAATACACTTCACCGACCCATCTACCTTGAACTGAGCTCTCTTTCAAGTGAAGCATTTTTGCAAAACCCGACAGCGACAGTTTGTTGTAGATCACTGTCCCTTACGCTGTCCAAGATTTTGGATGTCGTCGTTATTAGCTTCAAATTTTGAAATATTGTTCTTCGATGGCGGTATAGGAGTGGCCTGATCCAATCTTCTTACTCGGCTTTCCGAAGTATCTTTTTTGTGGTCATGTATTTCGGGAGATCAACATAAACACTTCAAGTTTATGAACACTTCCTCAGTTTACGTGCGAGTCGGTATGCATTGCTGGAGCTTCGGTGAGTCTTTTCTTTCGCATACACGTGAGCTCCGTCACATCGTTTGTTACATCTGTAAGTTGTTATACGTTAGGCGGGCAGAGAGGAGTGTTCGAGCTCTAACACACAGTCCATTCCTCGTGTTGGGCGTCGAACCAAGAAACGTAGTGCAGTCGCTGTCGACCATACATGGACTAGATCCAACTTCATAGATCATGCCCAAATAAGTCATGGCTGTGCTAAAAAACGCAGACAATCAGTGGAATTATCCGCAATTCAGTCCCTCTGAGATGTTCGGAAAGTTTAGTATTCCGAGTGTTCGAGGGAAATCTCACAACAGAGCTGACTGGATTCATGAGACCATGCTTGCTATCAATGATCTTATTGCTACGCAGATAAGATAATATATCGAAATTCACCTTAGATCAACAATGCACCCTTTTTCGAAAATCAGAATCACACGATAGCTTCAATGCTTGAAAGTGAATCACATAAGTGAACAGAGACTATCATATCTCTCGATTGTATTATCATATGTACACTCGAGGATATCACTATCGGCTGGATGATCGGAAATTCGGATCAGGGGAAAATTTTTTGCTGCGTAGATTCTCGTCAGAAAATGTAGCAGTTATACACTTGCCGGTCACCTCGAACGCAGAGAACCCATGACGAAAGACGTTCCCTCTTCAAAGCTCTCATTTGTGCATTACTACTTCATTTTTTGACTAGTTCTATGTGGAATTACATTGATCGCGTAGCAATTATCTGAGTAAGAATATAAGGTAAGGAAAAGGAGAAACGAAGAGGAAGGAGGAGGAATTCCATTCAAACCAACTATCACCACTAGAGGGAAGGTATTGAAACTTACCAAACGTCCCATATACAATACACCTGTTTTTGACCATTGCACGTATCGGTGCATCCTATGCTGACAGCGTACCCCAAAATCAACTGAGAAACCTACAATCAAAAGTAGAGTTGAGATTGATCCACTAACTAAACTCATCTGAAAAACCATAGTATAGTCAAAATTAGGGTCGTAGACGGCAGAGTTATTGATGTAAGCTCCGAAAACATAGTTGCCCCACCACAACTCGAATTCTGCTGCTGTTGGAATAGAGAACAGTTTCCTAAATAACAAAAAACTTGTCGTAATTTTTTGTGCAAATTCCGCTGTGACAATTTGTATTCAAAGAAATCAGTAGATCGAACTATTCCAAATTCCGAGAATTTTCATAGAGCCCCTCCGCAATTCGCATGCCAGTGACTGAAGGTGGCATTGAATGAGGCTCAGCCATCTGAAAGGTAGTAGGAGTTTAACTTTACTAACCATGAGTATTGCAAGAAAACCTAGTGCAACTAATTAATACCGGATAAGTGAGTTTGATATACCGGATAAGTGAGTTTGATAAATTACTTCTACCGTAGAAATGTCTTAATATTGGGACACCCTGTGCTTGCAAGCTACAAACTCGATTCGCGATGACTCGAACGAGCGCTGTTACCGTTCTGTTTTTGTACCCCAATGATTCGTATTTGTGGATTCGTTAGACATACGGCTAGAGTGCCGCTTGTGTCTTTTCTCTGGTATCGAAGAATATCCAGTGCTCATGGAAACTCTCAACGCAAGAGCGTTTCTGCGCTGCGATTATAAGGTTGCGAAAGGGCGGTTATTGCGAAAGTAAGAGGTCGTCTAGTCGGCCAAATCGCTCGATCAGCGAAGGAACACGACAGCAATTCCAGAAAAAGTCGCGACGTTGAAAAAAGCCATTGTTCCAATCGTGCGCAATAGAGTACTCTCAGGTGTGCATAAATTGGTTATGGTCAGCTGAAAGGCGACTATGTCATATGCATCAGGTTGGCAACTAGTAGTTGTAGCTAATCGCGTGTAATGCTGAAGGCTTTGAACACTCACCCTCAATGGCCTTCAAAGTGATTTATTTTTACAGACTAGGTACCTGACTATTTTATAGTCAATATAGGATGAATAAGTTAGTTTTTGTAAAAAAAAAAGGTAGTTAATTTCTCCTAATTATACGCAATTACTTACTTGCGAACCTAGTACACCATCAGAAGATTTAGCCCTTTGTCTGTTATCGTTGTAAGGATCTAAACTTTATGTCTGTATGATCGTACCAGCAATAATTACCACTCCGACATTCCTTTACGAACGGGAACTTTCCCTCATCCTCTCAACTACCCCATAACTGACGCATTCCTGCTGAATTAGTTCCGTCCATAAAGCGTTTTGACCCACTCCACAAAATCCAGATGGGATTACCTACATTACAGTAATGGCGTCGTGTTGAGAAAACGAGGGCAGTAGTAGAACCACGTGTTGACACAATTCTGGTTCCGACAGAGTTACGTTCAATAACTGCCCATAATAGCAGTCCGAGAATTCCGGGAAGAGTTCTTGTAATATTCACAATGCATTGATGTTTTTCCTACCCACTTCACTCCAGAACTGAAATAGAGGTTTTTTTGATTCAAGGAAACTGTACCTTACAACTTCGTTGGCTTGGTCACTTTAACGGGTAACTGTTCATGATGTTGCCATCGAAAGAAATCGGGATATTTACTAAAATTTCATTTAAAGATAAAAGTACGAGTCTCATGGAGAGTCGATCATGAGCGTAAAGTAATGTTATAAAGGATGACATTGAACCGGAGGAACCTTGACTGCCATATTGAACAGCTAGGCTAATAACGCGATTAGCCTACAGAATTGAGTTCACGACCGATTGTAATTAAGATGATTTGATGACCCGCAAAGATGACTCGTATAAGTAGTAGCTCACACGGGAGAGTCAAGTCTGAAGTGGCATCATGACTGCGTCCCTTCGTCTAGTAGTTTTGGTGAGTCCTTCTTCAACAAGGTTAACTCATTCTTGATAGCCACTCACTGAGATTTTGGCATTCTTCTTCCAGAGAGAAAGAAATTCCTGACACTTTAGTATTGCTAACACTCACTCTTACGCTCCAAACTTCAAAAATCATCTGAAAATCATCGAAATCACCTCTCCTCAAGGTTTCCTCCCACTCGAATACAATTCCATATAACTTTCGTTGGACAAGAATAAAAAGGAATCCACTCCTTGGGAGCCCTCGAAATTTAAAAAATGCAAAGTGCAGTAGCGTTAGTATCGGAATGACTAGACTACGCCTTTATCTTCATGACACTTTAGCATTGACGGCCTTTTATCTGATGGACGCAAAGATGCAGTCGTGTTCCAGTGCATGCTTTATCCATGGTTGGGGGCACATAATCTATTCTATTTATTCATTTTTGCTTAAACACTATATGGCGAATCCAAGGGCTGAGGTGGTGCAGCGGCAAGTGACGCATGATCACTGGTTCGAATCTCGGACCGATGTTCGTATAAGCCAACCAGGCCTTCCATCCTTCCAGGGTCGGGTAATTCGGAGCAGATTCGTCTGGGAGGATAAAAGCCCTAACTTATACATCAGGTGCCCATCGAAATTTAATGCATGGGCTATATACTCATTCAATACGCCAGCACGATTCAGAATTCTTTACGCCGAAAAAACTTTAACCTTATCGTTTTATAATG
>UZAF01016631.1:10293-30353 GCA_900617895.1 Haemonchus placei
TCCAGCCGTACAATGGAGAACAGGAAATAGAACAGTCGAACAGCCAGCGTTCTGAAGAAAAGTCATCGACAAAGAAGAATTATCAATGAAAAACCGTGAATATTTATTTATTGCTGTGCTTCTACGAATAATACAATTTTCTATGTGGTATTTGTAGATTTTTTGTATGGTTTTAGATGCATTTGACAGTGTAAGGTTCAGGTAGTAATTTTATTCTGAACACGAAGCAAATTTCGATTCCTTTGTAAGTCTTCCTAGAAACGATGCTTCGGTAAATGCGGAATGCGGATCGTCAGCACTTCGGTTCCGACGGCTTGTCAGGAATGGAGCTTAGCTATAAGTTTTGTTCCTGATGAATTTGAGTCTTATGACCCGAATCGACCCCCTACAATGAAATCGTTGAACCATCCTCCTCGAACGCGAAGAGTCAATCTATTTCTATTGTGTGTAAAAAAATCCATCTCCATGCTACTGTTCCCGATAAGATGCGCACGTTGGCTTGTAGTTCATTTATAATATTAATCAAACCCAACGAGGAGGTGGGTGCAAGAAAAGCTTCGACTATTTCTATACTTACAGCATCGGCCGAATTTCCTTCGTTTTATGTGCACCACGGCTTTACATCACTTTTATTGAAATCTATGTCGTAGTACAGTTAGAAGACATTACGTGGAGGTATGAAGACTTGTGTTTCGACTCGGCTTGAGCATCATGATAGTTTTACTCGGTCGAATGGCGTTGAGCGTGCCATTGAACATCCAAAACAAGCCTGTAACATTGAGTAGTGAAGCAAGCATTTGATTAACCCTAAGCTTTCAGATGACTTGGCTTCTGCATGCGAAATCCGTTCGTGACATATCATTGCAAAAAGTATCTGAATGCTGAATTTCAAGTCAGAGGATAACAAAAATGCAGCACAATGTGGAAATGCACCCTGTTGTTCCGATGCTCAATAGACCGATGGAATCAAAATGATGTTTGAAGCATAGCTTACCAGAATAATCGGAAACCTTATACGCTCCATTCAGCGTTCCCATTGCGCAATTACGTAACCACCAGCCCCTGAAACACACAGCTGTATCTACAGTAAGGCTGCTAGTGATAGTTTTGAAAAACATTTGAGATTCCAGCTGGAGGAGGCCTTCAAGTGTTACGAAATGCAATTCTGCAAACCCCATTTTGTGCCGCGTTATGCATTCGGGTAAGGGATCGTTAATCCTGTCGACGGTTGAGAATTTAGCACCAATTGAGTAGGACATGTCGTATCTGAAAACTCGCGTTTTCTCCTTGCTAATCTCCATCGTAATAAGTTGCTTTTATACTTACCGTCCAATGGACGCGTTACCCTTAATGTTGCGCTTTTCGATGGATAGTCTTTCGAGTGTATAGTCGGTTTCTTCAGATCCAACCTATGACAAGACAAGTCATTAAATCAGTCGATTATATACATTTGTTTTCCTGAACCTCAAAAAGGATGCGAGAGGTCAGAATAGGAAAACAGATTGAACCTCGGAAATCTTTGCTAGAGCAAAGCTGTAGAATCAGTGAGCTTTGCTCCTAAGAACAGCTTCTGCCTAGGTCCTCACTTCTTATCTAGTCACAAACTCTCGTATGCGCGCGTTGTTTTTAATCCATCTATGGATCGAATTCAACGGCTTAAAAAACAGTTTGCAACCGGCGAGTAAAGTTTTTGATGACTTTTGTTTGACTCTTTGGTGAGTGGGGAATCTTACAACTCTCTTTATCTCCTTTCCTGTTTTATTTTGACTTTTAACGTCCGTAATACCGTAACGGTTGCTTAGAAACAGCAAAGGATTTACAAAAATGGAACATCCGAGCCTGCGTTACTTCCAAATGATGAATTAGAGGCGCCACTTCTTTTTATTTTATCACCTTTTCAAGCTCTCTTTGGCCTCAGTTCTCCAGAACTACTTCCTTGTCCATCCATAGTCATTACAATACTCACCTTATTCAAAGGATATCGGTCAGCAACCTGACATGGCAAGTTGTTTCGACTGGGTTGAAATTTTGGTAACATTAGCAATGAGAATCTAGAAAGAAAAGTTCGAACCCTAAAACTGAAGTAGTGATTCCACCAGAATCCATTCGGATTTTTCGCTCGCGGCGTCCTGTCGCCTCTCATCTCCACTCTCAGAGTCACATTGGGGTCTTTGTAAGTGAGCTGATGGAGAGCTTCGTTACCCAACCAGAAGGTGGAGTTCTAAATGAAATTGATAGTCTATAAGAAAGGGATCGGTAACTTTGTGGTTGATTTCGACTCACCGATCCAATGTTCCCAAATCCATTTCTGTACTCGGACCAGGTATGATTCCAAAACGGGTCACTGTCGTTTACTCTTCTGAAAAATCGGGCTATGATCGAGGTTTCACTGAAGAAGCAGGTTAAAAAGGATTTCACCATTAAAATGATTTCAATGAAGTTTTCCCTTTCTGTTGTGTTTTGTTCCAGCTTTCGAGGTTATATGCAACTATAGCGATTGAAATAAGGAAGAAAAAAAANAAAAAAAACGAGTTCATGTAAGAGTTGAAGTCTATAGTTTGAACCGTTACATTTTAAAGACTTTTGCGGTACTGTAAGCCTAACTACTAATTCTGACTCATAAATATTTTGTAATTCAACACCTAACACAGCTCTCTTGTTCAAAGATGTGCTGTTCATCCGAACCTTTGAAATACTACCCATCCGCCTCCTGCTGTATGCATGTCGCAGAAGACTTTGAAAGTGGTACCATTGATAAAGATGCTGTATATACCATCACTAGAAGAATTAGACCCTTCAAACGACCATAAAAAAGGGTTACTGTATCTAATCTTCCATTCTGCATACTCTTTATAGCCAGCTTTGTACCAGTCAGCACAATCACTCATTATATCACTCGTCTCGCAGACGAAGCAGTTTTTCTTAATGCAGTCTGATGGGCGCCAACTACCTATAATACGTACTTCTGATTAAACAGGCTTTCTACTCGAAAACTGCAAAGATCAGTGAATTTCAAAATTTTCAAGAAGTTTCGAGAAATGGATCCAAAATAAAGTTCTTACCTTTCTCGAATGGCGATTCTATGCATTGATAAGCGGACTTTGCATGACCTTAACGAAGTGTGACTTTACTATGAAAACAAACAGAAGGCAAAGATGGAAGAGGCAAGAAGTCTAACTTCGTCTAATTTTTCTAAAGTTGAACGCTGAGCCATCTTTCCATGAACAAGTATCGTATCTACACTGCCCACCAGTCCAGTAAAATTTGCATTCGTCATGATCTCCAAGTGCTTAAAAAAACATATTGAACTACTCGTTCCACAATAGCAGTATGTAATTTCACATTCTCATCAGAAGATGACTCCGAGTGCCTCAATGTCTGAGGAGTCTTCTACTTGTCACAATCGACTTCCTTAATCGAGCTTGTTAAAGGCACAGTTCAGGAAAAAGTGGTTTCGGAGATTTGCACATGGTTTGAATTCGAAGCCCCCTCTGATACCATTTGTGCAGGAATTAGGTCGGAAAACAGTCTGGATAGGCACAATAAGGGCAGGAACAGTGGGGGACGATAGGCCTCCGCCCCTCGCTAGGTTGACTACGTGTTCAAATTGTCCTTCACCACTTTCGCATTGGAGCAACATTAGTGAAAAATCCATAGGCTGGTTGGCCAATTGCCCACAGACGGTCAGCTGGTCGACCGCCTCGTATTGGGACTACAATTAGGCTGTTTTTCCAGTATTCGACTATATTCCACGCTCTTCTATACTAATTAATTTTTCTCAGCCTTGGTTAAAGGTCGAAATTGATTTTGCATAATAAATCAGATTAATAGCGGTAGGAGAATTAGTTTTAATGAATAAGCCAAAATCAACTGTTGGTGTGTTGTGTGCAATGGCAGACACTGCATCGCGTTTGTCTGACTCGCCCGAAAAATCCCTTATCGCCGTTTTTTCGCCATTTAGCCCGTCCAACCCCCTTTTCTCTTGTTTTTTGTGGCTCTCTATTTCTATATATTCATCTGTTTTCGCGTTTTCTCTCTAACCATTGTACTATTGTAAGCCGTATCTAACATTTTTTGTCAAATTTCGCCAAAAAACCGGATACCCCAAAATTGACGTGAACTGTGCCTTTAACATAGTTTTTTCCTATTCCGTTAATGGACTGAGGAAAAGAAGAATGTGTTTTCGCGATGCTTGGTCATCATGAATGTTGAGGCTGGCCTTAAGTTCTCAAGAAATTAATGGTTTCTAGTTCACATAGAGATCCGTAAACAATGCACTGCAAAATTGCACAACATGCACACCGATCGACTCCAACAAGCTTTTGCCTGTGAGGTCTATCAAGTAATTGTAAGTAGAAAAGCTAACACTACTTCGAATAGAATGGGAATTAAGTGCTCACTATGGAAGATGAAGTGCTCAGGTGGGAAGTAGCATAAAACTCTTCATCTCCAATCTTCTCATAACAAGTCCAAGCGATACGATAGCAACGTGCTGGTTTTCAAAACATTACTTTGCACTTACTTTTTATCACAGCGATATCATTCTTGTTGTGAATGGATGTAAGGTGACCATTTCTTGATTCACAGTAGGCCTCTGCCTGCTCCCAGCTTCTGAAGACAAACCATTTCCATGAAGAATTATTCATCTGTAAGCCAGATGAAAAGCTTGTTTTGATCCACATTGAAGGTTCACAAATATGTACACAAAACTTGTAGTTCTCTACTTTACGCTCATACTGATAAACTTGCGCTCTGCTTGTATGCGTTGTAAAAGAAAATGAACGATGGTAATAATTTGCGAAAAGTTGTTGTAAAATGTAGGCAAACTGAACAATGAAATCCATTTCCTATAGCACTCTAGTTTTCGAATGTCAGAGGGCGATCGACACTTCCTTCAACCAATTTCAAATAAGCGCAGGTCAAACTGACCTGGGTGTGGAGCGTTAGGAACGAAATGGCCGCGTCGCGGTGAGAGGGGCGTCGCGCGCGAAGGAATGTAGCAGGATGCAGCAGTAGNTAAGAAATGCAAGAACAAAAGTACTAATAGTAGAATTATGCATAAAATAGTGATCGCATTTCGATTGAGCTGTATGGAGAACGCTAGAGCTGTAATAACGGCGAATGAGTGATCCGCGACAGCCGCGTGCGGCGAATCGATTACCCATAATCGTTAATAACGCCCGTCTCCCAACTGACCTCTTATCAGGGCCCTTGTGAACACAGTGATTGCGGCTGTTCAGTTGAACACAAGTAGTGCAGAAAACGGCGGTAATCGTCAGGTAGCCAAAGAACACTTCCAGAAGCGATCGCATGGTGACGGAGATGCGACAAGGTGAAGAGATGGGATGGTGACCCATCGATTCCTAATAGAAGTATAGATGAGTAGCAATGTTCTTTTCGTCGAAAAAATGTTTTTGATGACCGGTGATCTATTCTCAAATGAAATGCATTTCTTGGAAGCAACAGCAGTTTACAGATAATTCAAATCAGAAGGGAACGAGTGCAGTTCAGTTAATAGCAAGTCCTGTGCAATTAAATAGCCCACTATGTTTACATTATTTGCAGTGACGATTACAGCGATGCTAATAATTGAGAGGATTTCTTTTTTTCCTTCATTTGTGTGATGTATGAAATAGCATGGATCAGGAAGTTATCTGCAGCCCATACCATGCTACTAACGAATGATTAACTTTGGGTGGACTCCGCCAACTTGGACAAACAAAATTCAAAGGACAAATTCAAGGAGTTCCTCAGAGCTTAATTCGAATTCAAGCCTCTTCCCCTCCAGAGGGAGAAAAATTTTTATTGAAACACTGGCAAAACGTACTCTTCACCGATGATACATATTACAAACCCAGGTGTGTTTCACTGAAATTACTGATGTATGATCGTAATGTTTCGCTCCTTCTTAATATTTGTGTCGTGAATGTATAAGCATAATTTCCAGCGTTTCCTCTCCTTCGTGTCAGGCAACTACAAGCCAGAAATCAGCTGGAACCCTTTTTAATATAACCATGTTTCAGAGAAGAATTGATAATTATGAACATATGGATAATGATAGTCTCAGGAACTCGTAAGTTTGAGTTCAATCTGTTTTAACTTCCGATTTACGTTTTACATACGGTTCTGTAAGACTCACACTATTGCCAGTGGTGGTACCAGAACTACAGCAGGAATGCGAATATTTTGTAATCACACTTTCTGTCTACCTATGGATATGAAATACACCTTGTTCGATCTTTGAAAACACAAGAGTTGCACTGGTTTCTTTCAAAAAAATTTCTGGGGTCACCAAATAAGTTCGCTTACTGGAAGCTTCCAGCTTCCATTCACTATATTTGATGATTTTCAAAAGCACGCTGAGTTACTTTCGCTGTAGAACTCTAAATACCAGTGAGCAGCATATATTCATATCAGCATATCAGTTTCGTCCTCTTTTATTTCCTTACCGGGTGAAACTGAAGGCTACAGTGTATCCCTTCCGATACCTCACAACGAGTTCCACTCAGGGACCGTTAGGTCGCACCATGATGAAAATTCACCTTGTTTCCATATTCAGTCTTATGCTCATTACCCCTTTTTCCAGTTTTCACCTAGCCGGTAGAGTATAGAAGATGGCTACACCCTACAACACTGACTATGGGAATAATGTCAGGACACTTTGTCTGTGGGTCTGAATTCTGTCAGGCAACTAGTCGTCCTTATTTAGCGCCTGTTTTCTGAGGGTCTGCTTCCACTGTCCTTTTTATTATTATATCACTTCTCCTCTATTTACATTCATGTCTTCGATGATATTAAAGCCATTTTATGGAAATGTGCTTAGTTTATTTTTGAGTTGGCCTGAGCATCATTGCGGTCTTGAAGGGATGAATGATGTAGTCCATACCATCGATTATCCAAAACATACCTATAATTGAGTTGGTTTTAGCACGGATGTAACTATAGGCATCTGTCAGAATTCTCTTTGTTGTATCTGTAAGAATACCTACCGTATCCATCAGAGTAGTCAGTTATGTCATATGCTCCATTCAATGTCGCCAAAGCACAGTTGCGAAGCCACCAACCTCTGAACTAGTTGTTGTTGTTGTTGATGCAAACTTGGAATGTACAAATGTTTAGTATTCCATCGATCACTTTTGAGCAGGTTCATGCTTATTTCAAGAGAACTTTATCAACGAACCCCATTTTATACTTCGTCACGCAGTTGGGTCTTGGATCATTGATCTTGTCGATGGTTGAAAATGGAGCGCCAACCGAGTAAGTTATGTCGTACCTGGAACCTATAATATCTTCTTTTGGCAGCTCACAAACTAGAGGATGAGCTAGTCACCAAGTATACTACTCACTCACCATGCAGTAGATGCGTTGCCTTGAATGTTATCATAATCTAAGTAGAGATTATTGAGCGGATAGTTATCATTTTCTGGCCCAACCTGCAAAAATCCCAGAGCATTCCATGATCAGATGTGATGTGTGATGCAAGGTTGGGTTGTGACCAGAGTTTTCAGAGCTCAATCCTACGCAAAAAAATAAGTGAATGTGATTTCCACAGAATGAAATTGATTCAGTGAACTAGAAGAAACGCTCTCTAGAACGGCGCAGCGCAATTTGTCCTTTCTGCTATAAGACCCTGCTCTATACAACCTTATCCATCCTGTTGTAAAGTGGGCGTGATTCGTGAATCACATGCAATGCAAAGATTCCAATTCCCCTACTGTTTTCCCCTGACAACTAGGCATCTATATTTCTTTTTCCAGACTATCATCGAACTCACTTCATGTCCCTATCACCTATGATACCACTACTTTCCCTGGGTTCTGTGACTGTCCAAGTGATATAGTAACCAAGAACTTGATCCCCTGAGGTCACTGGCGTTACTTGACACGACATACACCCCAGCCCCTTCCACCCCTATTAGGGTATTCGAACTGCGTTTTGTTTTATGGAAAAATGAATAAATTTTTGAAAACTATGTTCTCTTATGAAATAACAACTGCAACCTGGAAGCTAGTGTAGTGGTTCCACCAGAATGCGTCAGGATCGGGTGCGGAAGGCGTCCTGTCTCCTCTCATCTCTACTCTCAGCGTCACATCGGTGTCCTTCGCAGTGAGCTGATGTAGAATCTCGTTCCCCAACCAAAAATTGGAGTCCTGCATAGCAGTGGGATCGATCAAAAAGGCTTAATTGTCAATATAATCAATAAACTCACTGGTCCAACTGCTCCAAACCCATTTCTGTACTCAGTCCAGCTGTGGTCCCAGAATGAATCATTGCCGTTAACTCTTCTATAATGGTAACCCTAGCAGCTCTTCAGTGGGTATTGTCGAAGGAAAGAGAAGAACAGCGAAGGGGGCCCAGCTAATTTATGATAAGTTATTAGTTCGCTCAAACCTTTGAAACACTACCCATCCTCCACCGGCAGTGTTCATATCGCAGTAGACTTTGTAAGGCACACCATCAAGAACGATGCTATACTCTCCATCACTGGAAAAGATGCAAATAGAATGAGCTTCTCATTCCCCTCCCTCGATCTTACTCTCTGTAGCCGGCCTTGAACCAGTCAGCGCAGTCGCTCATTGCCAGACTCGTTTCACAGGCGAAGCATTGCTTCTGATTGCAGTCCATCGAGCTCCAAGTGCCTGCAATTGTCACTCTATTAAACGTATTAACTCTCAGATACTGACGTTGGTGGTAACTGTGCTAGGATAAAACCGATCCGTACCACTCATAAACGACGAAGATATGCATTGGTAGGATGAATCTGGTTGTCCTGAATGAGTAGCGTACTTCAAAAGGAACTTTGAGCAATAGAGATTTCAGAAACAACAAATAAACATACCCGGGCCCCAGTTTTTGAAGTCAAACGATGTGCCATCCACCCATGAACAATTACCGGATGAGCACCGTCCTCCTATCCAGTAGGATTTGCAACCGGTAGACTCACCAAGAGCTAAACGAAACTTGTAAGGTTCCTAAACGGTTAAAGCAACAACTTTCTATAAAGAGTGACCTCTGGAGAAGTGAGTTTTCCCCCAAACCAGGGCAATTGACCACTAAACTTCTGTACCTCTATAGGCGCTTAGAATATGTTACTCACATCTGATTGCCGTGTTGTCGAACTGATTGTGAACGGATGTGAGATGGCCCCCTCGTGTAGAACAGTACACCTCTGCATCCGACCAACTCCTAGAAGTTAATCGTAGTTGTACATCGGAACTAATTAAATTTGCTGTGATACCTTAACACTCGCATTTCTGCATCCTGTACATAGGCAATGAACTATTCTAGATTTTCTGCAAGTCAAAATCAGATACTGTAGGGTGAACGAATCACAGCGTCCAGTAGATCCTCCCTTATGCGGGCACTGCTTCATTAGAGAAGTGCACACGCAGCAAAGTTTGTATGCTTTTTATGAGAAACTTTGAAGCAGAAGTTCGAAAGGAAACCAAAAGGTTACCAAAACCGAAAGGTGAGGAGTATCATATGGAGCTTCGAACATCAGAACCCTTCCAGACAGGTTCAGATTGCACCCCTTTTCCAATAGCCTATTCACACCGAAGCAAAATATGAAACAATGGCCAAACTGGAGTTAAGACCTACTTTTTAGATAGTGAAAGTAAATTTGTCTAGAAGGAAATGAATTTTGAAAACGTCCAATACTGGTGCACCTGTGCGATCGTATCTACACTATATGAATACCAAGTTTTCCTAGATTGCCAGTAATCGATATTACCCTCAAAATTTACATTTGCTCAAAACTTACTAACATCGCTGTGGTCTCCATGTGAACGCAGTGGTCATGGCTGTTGGCATCATCGCCTTCTGGGCAAGTAGTCTCAGAATCGACGACGACTGCCAGCAGTCCAAGTAGCAAAAGGCATCGCATTGCAACGGCCAAGAGTGAGAGTGTGAAGATCTCCGAGCGGGTCGACCCAGCGATTCTTATCGCTTTCGGTGGTAATAAAAAAAGTAGTAAAACTCATTTTCTGTCTCAGTGGACCCTATATATAGGTGTCTAGCGAACGTGGTCCACATTTCTAAGATCTCTAGCCCATTTTCATGCTGCCAGATCGGAAGGCCAATATGGACAGATTTATGTTTCGCTGCAATTTTTTTCTTAGTCATCATCAAAAACAACAACAAAACCTAAAGACTTCGCCTCTTTCGTAACTTTCGAAGGTACACTTCACGATAAGATTATGGTTTGTGAGATTGCTCCCTAGTATGGTTCTATCACTCTTACGGATAGCACGAAGGATGCTGTTGGATCGAAAAACGGCCTAAATAGGTCGTAAAGACCAAACAAGCTTAGTGGACGTACCCTCCCAGGACGAGTTGTAGAGGCTGCAAGGTTGCACCAATCCGCTCACAGCTTACTGCAATCTGTTTTAGGTAATGGTATACACATTTAGACAGCTCGTCCGAATAGCCCTTCCACTTTTTGTCGTCGCACTGTCGTCCATCCCCTGATTTTACCACTTCTGTGAGACCTCATCTTCACTAAATCCATTGATTTTTGCAACTTGATCGCCATTTTTTTTTGTTCTGTACTATCACATCCATTATTCGTCTAGAAGTAGATACCACAAAATTATCGTAAATTGCGACTTCGAGGTAAAGAAAATTGCCAAGAAGGAGATTCTAACTTGATTGTTGAATTATTGCAGTTATTATTAATTTGATTTTTATTAGATAACCTTTATGCTGAGAACATGAGTGTGATATTTTATTTTCTTTCAAGAATTTCCTCATGACCATCCCATTTACCTCTGAAACAAAACTATTCGAGGGATTCGTAAAAACTCTGGAACAACTAGAAAAAAGGCAGCGAAATTTGTCGAATTCTAAGTTAATCTCCGTAAGCAGAATTAGATGATGTGGAAGCCAGAGTGGTACATCCGTGAGCCAAACCTCATTTCTTTGCTACCTTTCAAAGATCATGAACTGACTGAGAAAAGAAATATACTCAGCTGCAGATTTACTATACATCTCTATTAACTACTCAGCAAGACAAGTCAACAGTCATGAATAGAACACAAATAACATGAAACGTACAATGAAAAGCCTATCTACCGTTTCCACTCATTCCTTTTTTGTTCCTGAGAGAGATGGAATTCATGGACCTCGCTTACAAGTACATTCGCTACATCGGTTCCCATCATTCGCCTCTCGTTTCTGAGAAAAATGAAATCCAAGGACCTCTTTTGCGAATACGTGTGTTACATCGGTTACATTAGCATTAGGTTGGCTGATCTTGAATTTGATTTCTTCTTCATTTATCGTATGAAATCTACAGATCACATCCTAGGCCATAGAGAAAAAGCTGATTTGATGATCTTCGTGCTATCGTGCTGATTCTAGCATGCTATAATCAGGAGACTTCTTTTGGCGGAACTCCAAGAAAAAAAAACGAAGCCGTACAAATAAATATCGTACAGAAATACCATAACGCTTATTTCAGAATTCTACGATTCGCTCTTCAAAACCTTCCGGAGCCTCTACCGATCTTGAAGTTGTCATCCTATTTGAGTTTATTCATCTTCTAAACTTTTTTTTTGAGTTTTTCTCAGCTCAAAAATTTCTTTCAGCTTGTACTTAGGGAGAGCCGTAAACAAACGAATGAAAGAAATCGCCAAGCATAATTTATGGATCACTCGGTACCATTTGAGAAAAACATTTCTTGAAAAATCACATTTTCTGTTTCTTTGACCGTCATTGGTCATTACTCGGTCCACAGCATGGCAAAACCAGCTCTCCATCCTTAGAGAACTGGGAAACGAATATTAAGTAGTAATATCTGATAATAATATCTTTACCTGCGCGATAATCACTGTGTCGGTTACTTTTACCGGAAATGCCATTCACAAAAAAATTCGAGTTTCCGGCAAAGTCTCCAGCGATTTGTTTGTCGCAATTAATCTCTGTAGCTGTGGCACCTCCGTCGTTACACAGCTAACCAACCGACCGGCCAGGCGTCGCTGATGGTGCCGGTGGCGCCGACGGCTGCGGCTACTGAGCACTCTGACTGCCCCAATTAACCACTATTTTTGCGATCTTGTTGCTTACTACCTCTCCGTTTTTGCTCATTTTTTGGCAGTCCGACCGCTTGTGGTGGTCAAACTTTGTCTGACTGGAACTCATTCTTATTACTCACCGCTGAATTTATCATTTGTGTTTAACATGAGTGGAACTTTGCCGATTAGCTTTATCCTCCTTGAACGGTATCGTCACTTTTACACAACAGTATGCTCAAAAGTAGAATTTTACCGGAAGTGTTCTGCTTTTCTCCCAGAACAGCTTCTTTCTCTGTAAGTTTCCATTTGCCTTCTGTCGAAATCAATCGGAACTCGTCACAGTTCTTCATGTTCACTCAGTTACAACCGATAGGCCAGCCGGAGTTGCTGTGAACTTTTGAGACTTGGCCTCAGCCTCGGTGAAGGTTTGATACAGTAAAAAAAACATAGTACAGTGTAAGGAATCACGCTGTACATTCCATATATTCAATGTTGGCCGCTGGGACATGAGGAAAATGAAGAGAAATTCTTTCTATGGTGGTGAAATCAGTTGTGCCTACTGGTCATTCTCAGCTTTAACTCGGTTCTAAGAAAGCAAACGCTCTCCGCCTCCCAGATCACTCTGATCGACTTTTTTTCCTCGCAGGGCATTCTTTGATCGTCTGTAAGCCCCACCTCCTGGTGTTTTTTGATGCACCTCCGTTCGCTCTCAGAGTTCTTTATCTTGCCTAAGTCTACCACTTGTACAGCTCATAGAAAGTAACTAAGAATGGTTGACTTACTGATGACTAACGAAGACGATGACACGATGACCGAAGTAGTGGCAGGCACTTTCCAAATCAGGTGCAGGCTCTGATTTTTCTCTATTGCTTCAGAAGAGAGAAAAGCGAGGCCGCTTCATTTCACATTCACATTTCAATAAGTCTTGTCATCATGTTTTTACCTTCTTGTTTGTGTCGATATGGAACCATTTCGTCTGTAACTCCTATTGAAACATTACAGTTGCTTCCATCAGAGCTTTCTCACTCTTTTCAGCAGTTTATTCTTGTGCAAAGCAAAAATTGAAAAATCCTCCCTCCTCATACTCCTAAGGACTTTCGGAATTGAGAGTTCGATGACAACTTATTTTATGCGCAACATTTTAAGTGCCTGGATAATCCGCAAACAAAGCTCACCGAGCAGTAGTTGCTTTGTTTTGTACTAATATAACAACAACAAATATTTCGAGCAATGAATGAATTGTTTTGACCTGAAGTTATTTTTTCTTGTAGATTTGACAAATTTATAAAGAGGAAGTGGAGACTGAGAACGTTCTCAACTCAAGAATTGTGTAGCATTTTTTTTTTGTTTTTTTTTTGATATTATCTTTTTTATGGGCCATTTACATTCAAGGCGGAAAATAGGGAGAATGTATGAAGAAACTTGCTCATGGATTTATATATTAAGAACGAAAAAGGGTAAGAATGAAATCTTTGTCCACAGGGATGGCGATTTATAGACAAAATTTCAGTCTAGGACGGGACTCGAATCCGCACTTGTCCTTTCCGTGGTCCGTGCTCTTATCCCTTACACTACCGAAACCCCGCTTGCCCTCGCCTTCTTACAAAACATCTTTGTGTTAATGAATCCCATTGTTGGGATGCGCCCGGCATCCTACAAGAATCATACGTTTTCAATGCGAACATGACCAATACAATGAATTGGCCAGCTGAAAAAAGATCAGTTTGAATCAGTCAGCGCTTCTGCTCTCCCACAAGAGTCCGATGAACCCACCACGGAGGAATGGAAGGCCTGATTGGCCTGGGCGAGTATCAATCTCGAGCAACTCGATGAAAAAGTACAAAAGTGCAATAAAACATGCCTAAATTTGCTTTCTATTCCTCTTTATCAAACTGTGAGTTATTGTGCGGGTCAGCCTGTGAAGAGGGTCACACTGACCGACTGAATAAGCTTCACATTCCGACATGATTTACCACATGTGATCATTTTGTGATCATTTTCGACTGTCATTAATCAGCATTTGTTAACAACGACGAAAACATCTGTTCTTGTACTCAGCCCGGCTGCCACTACTCAACCGTCTTTTTACGCTGATCACTGCTTTTCATCGATTTCTCCGAAAAACATTCTCAATCAATATATGGATCTTTGATCAAGCTTCGAATTCCTTCTGGATGAGGTTCAAACCTTGTTTGTATTACCATGTTCGTAGATCTATTTACTGCGATTACCTGGAAGTTTCTCAATAGGTCAGTGCATCTCCACATCTATATGGGACCAGTTAAAAATGTCAAAAAAGGCTCGATAAAGATCACAAAATCATTTCTGAAACACGGGCTGTTGTCAAGGCGTGATATGATGTGTTTGCTTATAACTTACTTATAAGTTAGGAGTCAAACATAACTTCACTTTGGAGTAGAAAAGTAGTTGTTAAGAAAGCCAGCAGGCAAGAGACGCTAACAACAATGACCCTCCTTCGCTCTCCTGAATAACAATAGCCGCCAGTTTTCATCTATGAAGAGCCTTTTGTGTTAGACGGGGAGCGACTCCTCCTCGTTAGCTAACTACACTTTTCAATTACGACTATGCTTAAGTTCTTATCTATATTTCCTTTCCATTGATTGATTGATTAATTGATCAATTAATTAATTATTCACTTTTTCTTTTTTTTTCTTTCTTCCTTTCATTCATTCTTTCGAGTTCTTCTAGTAAAACGTTCGGTCAGTTTCAAAACTGCGTGTATTGTAGAAACAAGTAAACAGAAATTACTTTGGAATGTTTCACCCTACAAGACAGATTGCTCAGAAGGTAGACATTTCTTTTCATCCGAATAGGCTTTCCAGTTGTTCGCTTTTGTTCTATTGGGACCATATTGAAAATGACTCACCCACACGCACCTACACTCACTACGCCCGGATCTAACTCACTGCCTAACTTTAGTAAATTTTTTTTTATTTCATTGTTTTCACGTTCTGAACGAGAGCAAAATGGTTAGTAGCCCACAGCAATGTTCACTGATGCTTTTACGCTTCATCTAGGGCAAATGGACACAGTGTTATAGAGTTTACTGAGTTGATTGCGTTACATTTCATTTGTCGTGCACATCCTCTTTTTCATGCCCAACTAATTGCACGGAAGGGCACTCAAACAAGAGCTGCTCTTTTTTGAGGATAGTTTCAGTTGGACTAAGTGGAGTTCGTTCCAATTTACCACGTTCAGCTGCATGAAAATTTTTTGTTTGTGAGAGCTGACTCATGGCTGGTATGCATGTACCCAAGCCTCACACTATAAACATACGTTCAATTCTCCTAAGCAAGGTAGCCGATTTTTTTTTCCACACAGTTACTTTCGTTTTTGAATGATTAACAGCACTCAGTATTTATCATTTACGTGTTTTCGTCTTTTTTTTGTATCCAAAAATTGATAATTTTGAGATGGAAATATATTAGTGACAAACTATTTCCTGGGAGCTTACACTCCACCCTGTGTTTAAATTTTTTAAGCAGATTCTTTATGATTGAAATGAAAAAAGAGCAATTTTGATGACCATTATTTGATTTCTCCTATTTCCCTGCTGACCATTGCTATCATAAGCTCAAGTTTCCGTTATGCGCTCGTAAAAGGTGTAGTAGACCAAAAAGAGCAGGAAAGACTGTTTCGTCAAGTGAGCTCTGGAAGCCCTATACTGAGTATGGGTAGTGTAGTGGCAAGTGGCCCATACTGTTACAAGCATGGTTCAGGTATCCATTTCCAGATAGGTATCTGCAGCCCAACAATATTCCCTTCTGTTCAGGCGACTTACTCGGTTCCAGACTCGTCTGGGAAGGTAAATGCACTGATCTGTGCATCGGCTGATTCATTGCAATTCATTGCATAGGCCACGTATGCATCCGAATTCGCCCGATGACGAATGCAGGGCGCATCCTCGATGCGGGATTGATTCAGGCCAGAGACTATACCCTTAGTACTTGATAAGCCTTACAATCAGCGAGGAGCTAAATTTCTCGATGCGAAGCTAGTGCTCAAAAAAGATCTTCTTTCGATATTCTCATACAAAAAGTAGCTCTAGAGATTTTATTTGATCTCATTCACATCGTTAATTGATATTCTGCGAAGTCCAATTCAAACATATGGCATAGCAGGAATCGAGTGGTCTTCAAATTGCTTTCATCAAACTTTTTTATGAAATCTGTAAAATAACTGGACGAAGTTGGCAAGTGGGGCGCAATAACATGCACATAGTCAGAGCATCAAGTCCAAATATAAGTCCTCCCTAGCCAAGCAAGCATTCCCGTTGGGGTTATCAAGTGGTACCAGGCTCGTCTGGGAGTAAAGTCTTGTCCATTGGCTGGCCATTGTACATTTTGTATGGACCCCACACACATCGAAACATCACTATGAACTTGAAAGGGAGTCGAATGAAGAGGCATATCCCAAGACGAGGCTTATCATTGCTGGAGACTTTATCCTTCATGCGTACTCCCACACATCCTCCTTTCTCGCCTACCCTTACTGACCGAACTCTAGGGAGTAATCAAGCTGAACTGATTTTGATAGTTAAATTACCTGATTAATTTTCCTCACCTGCATTCCAGACGGGGCTATCCGATATCGTCCGGTTCTTCTCTGCTTCTCTGACACTACTTTACACATCCGGCACACACACGCACACTTTGCCTTCCTCGCAACCAGCATAATTACAACTAACGTTTGCTTGAGTCGATCCCAAGCAATCCATAATTGATCGTCTTAAACTGTTCAGCTTGGATTTGTAGGTGCCACATATTTCTTTGGAATTTCGGTTAAACCGATTCCCATTGATACGACCTCGCCTCCGTCGTGCTTCCGATTCTCTCCTTTCCATTTGGCGGAAGATATTTCTACATCGGAAACCGACTAATTGATTTTCTTTTCAAAGTTAGTAGTCCCTTAAATGGACTTTGTTTCCGTAGGGCATCTGTCTCCGTTTCTCGTCCGAACAGTCTTTCATTGTAAAATGAAAACTTCCTGAATCCTCTTGAGGAACAGTGGTGAGGGCCCACGTCATGCCCACATTCAGAAAGTGCCGTGGCGTCATGCTTGATCCTTTCGACAGAAGGGTTTCAAGTTCAAAAAAAAGCCTTCAACCCCCACATGTTTTAAGAAGTAAGCGAGTTAACAGTGACATCCGGGAGCAGTTGCTGAGCAACTAGATAGCATTTCCGAGAAGAGTGCTCCTTTTTCTTCTAATGAAAGCATATCGGTTTCACATGTAAAAAATGTCACCCCTACGCTGGGTTTAAGGCTTTCGCTCATTGCTCCAAGTATGAATTCTATCTCATGTCTTATTGAGCACAGACAAATTGAAATGACCCAGAGAAAAAAATATCATATCAAAAATTCAACTAAGAAAGTCACTTAAAACTGTATTCTAACAGCTGAAGTAAACATAACCCCTTGACGTACGAGGTTGCTGCTTTCGCTCCCGATTTACTCTTGTTCCTCCTTTTCTGCTGTATAACTGAGTTGTTTTCTTGAACTCTTCATTATGCTAGCATATGTGTGAGCTTTATTAGGCTGAAGTTTCGTGAAAATCGTCTTCTTCGGAGCCTGAAAGGTTCGTACCATACGGATACGTAGCTTTGTAGATCCTTCGGAACTACCAGCAACCCGTTTTGGCATTCGACCAGGTCCAGCTGGGATAGATCTTGATTAAAAGCCACGGCGAGAAATCAAACACCTCCAGTGTCTCTCATTGAAAATCGAGTTCTCTAAGACATGCAGATGAAAAAATCAAACGTCCCTATCCTCTTTTTGGGTAGTGTCGAATAGTTATGCTCCTTTCAGTTCTGATGAAGGCGGTGCCACCGAAAAGTCAGCCTAATAAAGCTCCTATACAAACCTCGTGAAAAATTCAAGAGAACAACCCAACGATACAGCAGTTATGCCGAGATTCCTAGAGGGCCGTGAGGGATGTTCCTTTTTTTCTTCCTCCTCGGAAAAGAACTTGGATCATACCGATCACCACTTACTCAACTTACTCATCTTTTTGGCAGCTGTGGAGCAAAAAATAACCTATACACAAACTCATCACTGGCCTTCAATCAACCCTGAAACTGAACTTCTTTGAAAAATTCTCATCTAATGAGAGGTAAATTACTTTAATTTCGTGCATTTCTCTTTATTTTGTAAGAACTGATCAAAAGGATAAGGTGAACCCTTGCATAAGCCGCTGGCAATTATGCTGATTTGAAATTCAATACTTTACACAAGCCAACTGTAATGATTAAGGCGAGGCTACCTCCAAACCCCCTCAATATTGTAATCTAATCAGAAAACTACTGGAAATAAATTGGCATTGATATACAATGAAAATTGCATAGCTACTTCTCAGTTCTCATTTTTGTTTCTTTTTTCATGCTATCACTATTATATTTATATTTTTATAAAGTATATATCGCGTATTTTTTGTACTTCTTCTATATTTTTAAGGATTGGAAGTTTTCCGAATTACAGATTTATGTATAGAAACCATGCCGAAAAGGTTACTTATCCGTTTTTTCAATTAGCATGCAGCAACTTCTTAAATTCAAGATCTCCACAGGTCAAAGAAACCGGTCTCACTTCAATTCTTCACTGTTTCTCAGGAGAAATTGGAGCTTAAGGGCCAACTTACTGGATGATATGTCCTCTTTTGAAATTACGATTTATGTCAGTACAAAGTTAGCTCTGATCTTCATAGCATTGCCATGAAAGAAACTCTTCCTGTTAGCTGTCCATGAGATTCATGCAATGACATGAGATAGGCTGCATTCCCAAAAGTTTGTAAATAAATTCGATTTTTCGAGCGATCTTTTGATGACCTGGTAAATCTTGTCATTCTTTCTTATCAGTGCCTATATAACATGCATCACAACGGAAACAGAATATTGGGTGTCCTACTATAGGACCAACGCAATCGAATGCTATTAACAAGCTCTGTTTCAAGTTGGCCCCAGACAGAGAATGGCTATTGCTTTTCATGAATACGGGCACTTGGGTCTGTCAAATTGACGGTCTCATTGCAGTTCCACCTTTCCCCTCACTGTATCGCTACAGCTATTTTTATTGGGAAGATAAAAAATATTGTCATGAACCTGTCGGTTGTGGGCCTGCGATCCTTACTGTTGTCATCCACATATGATGAGTAAGAGGGAGGAGCACTTTCCACAACTCGATCGAAATAGTTTTAATCTCTGGGAACTTGGTGAATGAGAACGCTTCGGATCACAAAGACCTATTAACCAGTGTTCCCAGAGAATCGTGTTCGATTTGAGGCGATCCAGCTGGCTTTCCTTGAATTTTCGTGTGGAGAAGGTTCCCCAGAAATTATACAGAATAAGGTCGGTTGAATCTTGCTCTCGCCACTGCGTTAGTTTGATTCTTCGTTCATCCCTTTCGTGTTCTTTAATTCATTCTTCTTGTATTAGTGTTCTTCCCAATTACTTCTTCCCTTTTCTCTCTGTGTAGTTTTACTTCTTTAGAATCTGTACGAAATAATGTGTAATAAAATAAAAACCAGTTAAATGAAACAAAACGGTAGATGGGGCTTTATAAGATGATGCGATTACGTATCTGCACTACCTGAGATTAGGGATTCCGAAATGGACGGGAGCATGGCTTTTTCTTTTTATCTGATCCTCAGTACACTGCGCCCATGGCTTTGTATAGAAGATAATGTCTCAACTACGTACCGCTAACCACTGCTACCTCTCAGTTCTTCCAAAAGAAATTTTGAAGTCATTAACGTAAGCCATCAACGTCCCATACCAGTTGAAACATAGAAGGAATACTATTAGAAATTCCAAATGAAAGTGCAAAAAGGAAATTCTGAGGAGCCTGGAAAGCTCAACAAGGTAGGGAGGGAAACGCTTTTGACGGTTTTATTGCACCGGCAACAATCATTCCCCACCAGCGAAGATTTAAATTGTTTCCTCTCTCAGTTTCCATAATTTTTTTAAAAGTTGCCCTTTTGCAAAGATGTTGGCATAATTGTTAAGCAGAGGGATTTTGCTTTTAGGGCATTTT
>UZAF01016631.1:30679-59419 GCA_900617895.1 Haemonchus placei
AAAAGCAGTATCCTCCAAATGTATGCCTTCAAAGCGATTTCAAATCTTTATAAACAAAAAATGAAGCGCTACATATATTTTGATTGATTCATATGCTTTGGATTGCGCCATGTCTTGTCAAATCATAGAGCATTTGAAGTGATACAGGGGAAATACCTTCCTAGTAGTATCTTATCTTCTATTGCGGGTATTAACTAAATACTAGCCGTCGAGGATAAGTATAGATAAACCAAATGACTCGATTTGGAGTACTTTATCTTATCTCCTTAAATAAAGTGACTGAATTGCTTCACCTTGAGAAAACCACGCTCCCCACCCCTTTTCGTTTTCCCAGTTCCCTGCAAACCCTATCTGCGAATAAAGACAGTACTTTGCTCAGCGCTGAAGCTCGAGCCCAGCAAGCTCGTCCTCTTCCCTGGGCTGAATCAAATAGAACTCTGAACAGCGTACTTCTTTCCGTGCGCTTCATTTCGTTCGGGAAAGCTGCGTGCTCTTCTTTCGGTGCCTTAGAGGATTACAAATGCTACGTTTTTTAGGAGCCTTATCCATTAGTTGGGCTGATGAGGCAGTGTTTCCATCAGCTCTTCGATTTTGTTATGATTGTAACAGACAGGGGAAAGGGTCATTATGAGGAATGAAATATAGACCACTCAACCTCCGTTTCCGGCTAGGAATCGAGCCAGTAGCTTATTGCTGCAAAGTTTTATTACTAGGGACAGAGCGCTGAAAAATGAATGGTTGTGGGCTACACAACACCAGAAATCGCCTCTCCATCGAGCAATATAGACCTCTCTCTTTCCCCGATAAGGCCGATTCGTGGGGTAACTGGACACTAGGACCTTACAAGGTCACTAACACGTGTCTAAAGCGAAACCAGCATTCCAACTTTCCTGCTGAACACGTGGCGCACCCTACCGAGATAAAAGTTAATCGTGCAATTTTTCAACTGTAATAATTGGCTTATGAGGTTCATTCAATTCACGTGAACATAATTTTCTGTCATGTTCTGAACTGGCATTTCCATCAAAACTGAACGACTTGATGTTCTCTTTAATCAATTCAATTACCCATGCCATTTCATGGCAATTTATAGGCTAAATAGAATCGCAGAGGCAATGGAGTGTTTTTGTCTTCCCAGTACCGATTGCCTGACATCGAGTGAAGGGAAAGTGCTTGAATGGACTGGGATTAGAAGGCGTCGCAACCTCGGTGTCAAATACATACTTTTGTTGAACTAAAAGTCCTTCAATGTAGCACATGCTTACTTTGCGGTGGGTAGGTGCCAAAAGTTTTCTCGAGGTCGACGCGGACTGTGACCTGGTTTTGTAAAGCAACCTTGAGGAGGTCTCTTGGCTTCCTGGGATTCCTAGCTGACTAATTTCTTTCTCATCGAAATACAATCCTGACCATTAAATTGCCTTCTGAGGTGAAAAAGTGACAGTCACTTTGTTTCATTTATTGAAATCTTTTCTGATTTCCCCTCAGTTCAACTAAAAGCATTTTTCCATCGGTTTAGACGATGAGAGTGCGAAGTAAAAAAGGCTGCCTTCACTTCTTTGTAAGGAGACCATCGCTAACCAAACTTACAGTACAATACTTCGAGAGCTCTGGATAGGGTTAACTCATGAAAGCCAAAAAGGCTACTTCATGAATACATACTGCTTCCGTGACGTCCTGCTTTGGAAAGAAGCCTATCCAACCCCTTCAACTGTACAATTTCGACCAGAAGTGGTACCCTGGCACTTTCAAAGGGACGAACAGCTCACAAATGATGCTGTACTTTTCCATATCTTCTATTTGGGTAAAACATCCCAAACAGGCTCCCATACCATCTCTGAGCACCATCTCTGAGCTTGAACTTGAAACCTCGATTACTTGATCATGCCGATCTGGTTTATCTTTCAAAGTGACACCTTCGAAAAAACTTTTGCTAGGCTGCAAGCTGTCGAATTTTTCCGTGAATATTTCTTTTTCTCTTCAACACCTCTCAAAAGAATTCCGTCCACTTCAATTATGCCTTTTTTACACTGTGACACGCTTTTAATTTTTGATTAAAAATGTCGTAACATCGCGAAACCATTTTTTGCATCATAGCAACTGTTCATTTCAGTTGACAGCTGTTCCCACGCTCATCGACGGCATTCCATTTACTTTCTGAATGATTTCTTTGTTCGAAATCGAGTTTTTTCACTGTTTCCTTTGAACACGGCTTTCTCTAGACATGGCTTTTGATCTCCAATCAATTCCAGCCCAGAGGTCGGGTGCGTGGCGCATTGTGTGTAGGGTAATGGATTCGAACTTTGTATTCCTGTTATCTACCTTCATGACCTAAAACTGTAAAACTTTGACTTTGATTTCTTATAAATTTCTTCACCGTGCAAGATGTCTTACAAAATCTCGAAATAAGTTTCATTTAGCAGTAAAGTATGATTGGAAAAGTTGAGCTTTTGGCAGATTTTGGCAGAGGTTAGGGTTTTTTTCAAAACGAATTCGGTCTCCGAGCAAATTCACTGAATCCTAGCTATCAGAGTACTTATCAATGGTTTTCATCAACTGGATTAGTGCATCTGTTGACAAGCAAGTTTTTGTTCACTGTAAAGCGTTAACATTCAAAATTTCCAATATTTTTCTTCACTTTTGTCTTACTGTAATTTTGAAGTTTTTTCGAGATTACCACAAAATGTTGGTGATGTTTTCGGATATGGCTATCGAAATCTGCAAAAATTGCAGTACAAAACTGCCCATTTACAACACAAATAGAGTTAAAACGCTCTCACTTTATGAGGTATTCCACCGAGAAGTGATCTTTGAAACGGTGTATTAGAAAATCTACTAAAGTCCCACGAAGACCCTTTTTTCTTCTGTTTCTCAGGTATGCCATCCCACGTAGCACTTCTTTTCGAATGCCAACAAGTTACACATCGCCGTTATTGCATTTCTGCATAATTCTTTGTCCCTGCTCTCAGAATTCCAGCCCGTCGCCTTCAGAACCCGAGTGTTTTCACAAATAGTAACTTTGTTTTTTTTTGTTGGAGGGATAATGGATAAATCAGAATTTCCAGCTAAAAGCATAACCGATTGGCTCGAATCTCTTCCGGGGAAGAAATTCCATTCCTAAGGGATTCTGCTTCATCAGACGTCTCCCTGCCCGTAGAAGTTTTCGGGTAAACTAGCCTCTTGTTGTACTTTACTCGGAAGGTTCTTGAGTAAGATGAAATTTGGCGTTGAGCAAAACTATAAGGCCGCTTTAACCCTTAATATCCATCACTACAAATAAGGCTTGCAACGAGCCAGTGGCAAGAATTTTGTTGGGAGGATGCGCCATGCTCTAGACTTCCTTTGATTACCAGTCAAGAAAGCAGCTATTCTCGAAAATTCCTACAAAAATGATGTCCAAATCAGACTTTTCCTGCTATAGACATATCCATCATGAATTACTGACTAATTTCACCCAGTACTGTTCGCAACAGACCAAGTCTAAAGGGGCACTAGCAGCCTAAGCAATCTCCCTCACCTCCGCCAGCTGGGGGAGATGCTGATGACGTGTGGGCGAGTCGGTCGATGACTTGTAGTGGCCTGAACTCTCTCGTGCAAATGGAAATCATCTTATTTGGATATGTGTGTGTGTGTGTGCTCGCCTTCCGCTTGACGACGACGAGGGCGGAGCGCTTGTCCAATCGCTCAACGCACCCACCACACACATACATACACACATGCTTTCCCAATACGCCTAGACGATTTCATTGAAAGCATTCCGATATGTCATGAATGTTTCATTGAAGAAACCCCTTTTTCTATGTGAATCCTTCGTTGATTCAATTTATTTGCTCGGAAATCATGGATAAAACGATTTGCTCAAAAATCTGATTTCCTCTTTGCCGTTCCGCTTTGACATGGCTAGTTTCGATCCAGCTTCTTCTTGATCTTGGCCTCACTGGCCACCAACGTCTCCACCCTCTTCTTCTAAACAATCAGGCTCGTTTTGCCTCTGTTTACGGATTTTTATTCTATTGCTGAATTTTGTTTATCGCCTCCAGTTCTCTACCACCCATCAGAATAAGCTTCATACTTGAAATGGACTTTTGCATAAAGAAATTCCCAATGAGCATCCAAGATTGGGAACCGAATTGAATCCCGAATTCGTTTTCTCCGGCTTTCTCTTGCTCATTGGACCTCCTTTTCCAATACCATGATTCGAATAGTCCTCTTAGGCTTTGCTGGAATAAATAGGAAGCCCCTTCTGGGAGAGCAANCTCACTGGCCACCAACGTCTCCACCCTCTTCTTCTAAACAATCAGGCTCGTTTTGTCTTTGTTTACGGTTTTTTATTCTATTGCTGAATTTTGTTTATCGCCTCCCGTTCGCTACCACCCATCAGAATAAGCTTCAGACTTGAAATGGACTTTTGCATAGAGAAGTTCCCAATGAGCATCCAAGATTGGGAACCGAATTGAATGCCGAATTCGTTTTCTCCGGTTTTCTCTTGCTCATTGGACTTCCTTTTCCAATACCATGATTCGAATAGTCCTCTAAGGCTTTGCTGGAACAAATAGGAAGGCTCTTCTGGGAGAGCAACTTTCAAATCTTTTTTACTTAGCGTTATGAAGTAGTAGAGGGTGGTATTTCTTGGCTGAAATGTTATTTGTAGTATAGCCCGACAGCCTGACAAATCGTGAGGCCAGATGTTGTTCTCTCAGATGGAATTCACGCCATTTAAGCTGACAGACAGCTATAGATTGTCGTGTTTACACTGACGGACGGCGGTCGTTTTCACCTCGTCATCAATGTAGTCTCCTGAGACGTAGTGTGGGCGTCTCCGTAGTGTGGGTCTGATTCTGGTGACAGCCACCAACCAGCTAGCGGCAGATGAACTGAGGACCGTTGAAAAGTTCCGAAAAATGTCGGCAACTTCTACGCATCTCGCTACGAGACCAATGGTTGAAATAGCATGGCATTGGTGTAGCCACCAGAATGACAGCCATCGATTTTGAGCCCTCAGTGAGGTTCGCTTCTCGTCGAGCCGCTCTGCACGCAACCTTCAGCATATCTTTGGATACCTTTGCCGTTATCGTGTAAAGTAACGGCTCAAGTGCGTTCCCATGATAGGTTGTGATTGATAAAAAAGAGAGAAGCCGTTTTTTACCCCACAAGGCGGGCTACCCACTCATTTTGCTATGACAACTTGAGTAGTAGTTTATCTCCAAGGTTCCCAAGCTCCCTCGAGCAAAATCTGGGTAGTTCCACCAACCTATACATAGAGCTCTTTGTGTTACATTCTACGAGCTCAATTTTTGGGTAAATATCCAGAGTTCCATCAGCTTTTTCGGGTCGAGTATATAGCATTCCGAGAGAGGGAGGCAATCTCCGGCTGAGGCTTCTCTCAATGCCTGTAAGAGGCCAGGAGCAACTTCAGTCTGGCCCAGTTCTCAAAGGCATCTTTGTTCTGCCACAAAATTTTTCGGACTTTCCGAATAAGGCATCTTTTTAGCTTGACAGCGTTAACCTAACACAGTGGCAAAAACGTTTTTGTCTGTTCGAAGAGCCAAAGATCCTTCCGAGGGGTTTCCGGTGAACTACTTGAGTAAAGCTCACCCAAAGATCCGTAATTTCCCTATCATTCTCATTGCTGTTTTCCTGGAAAGCTCCTTTGAGAAGCCTAAAACGCGAAAGAGAGATATATGCCATGCCGGATGCCTCAGGAGTTATTGACACTTCACTTATGAGTAGTCGGTCAGTTGTCTTGTTCTGAGGACAAAAAGTAAAACAGAATGAGGGCAGGGAGTGTTGAGCGACAGATGGCATGGTGTTCAAGAGGAGTGATGAAAGCTCACGCATCAGAAATCACACCTGANTGACACTTCACTTATGAGTAGTCGGTCAGTTGTCTTGTTCTGAGGACAAAAAGTAAAACAGAATGAGGACAGAGCTGCTGAGCGACAGATGCCATGGTGTTCAAGAGGAGTGATGAAAGCTCACGCATCAGAAATCACACCTGATTATCGAGCTTCAAGGTAATCACCCTGGTCACCCTGGTCACCCTGGTGACTGAATCAGAATTGATCAACCTGAGAACAGTAATGGAAAGAATCAGGGAAAGGTTGTCCCGAAAGTGAGGGCGATCCTGAAACTCCTTTATTCCCAAACCCCTCAAACACTCGCTCTTTAGGTGTGTTGTTGCTGCTACTGGTTTGGAAGGACACACGAGCTGGCTGCTGGCTGGCTTCGTCCCGCGACTCCTCGCCTTTGGCCATCACTAAGCCTGCCTAACGGGCTTACCCGGGGCTTAGAAAACGTCCCATTGTCGCTCATCTCATACATTCTCTCACAATGGATTCCCATTCCCCAATAGATTCTCATCATTAAAGCAAAAAACGGTTCGAACATTTTCTTCCTAGCCAGCCAGCCCCTTCACTGTTTCTCATTTGTTTTTTAGTTTCACGAGCGTTTTTAAAAGTCTGTGAATCAAAGATGCGATATAGGCTAGCTACCGTGTTCCATAGAGCCCTCAGAGATTGAAATTAACTATGATCACTCAGTATCTCTCATTTTTACAAATTTTCAGTCATGCAGTTTCGGTAGTGTTATGTATGGGGGCCCAAAACAACTTCTCTTTTAGCCCTCAACTTGAATACTCGTTTATTTTTGATGAGAATGCACTCGGAATCCATATGGGTATAATCACATAGAGTAAGAGTACAGTAGATTTTAATAGGCTCATGTATGAGTACTTTATTCACCCTCTTCTTCCCATTCATCCTTCTCCCTCCCAAGTACTCGAGTATTTCAAAGAATGAGATTCCCCTCTCCCACCACAACCACCAATTCAAGAGCTGACATCGATCTTCTACTTCACACTGCAATTTCAAAGATCTTTCGAAGACCGTCAATACAAACTTCCGTCTGCTTAACTTTCGGAGACATATAGCCTAATTCTGGTAGCTCCGGAGCTGGGGTTGGGCTAGAGGTGGCCCCAGTTGTTGTTGTTCTGAAAGTGCTGAAAAGGGGGAAGGTTACCCAGCCCCTGCTCACTGATTTCATGCAATTTGGCGTCCATTGAGGGCGATGTAGAAGCTATTTATGGTCTTTGCTCTACGAAATCGACGTCTGCCATCTGCATATTCTTTCTTTGTCTCTGTTTGAGCGTACTGCTTTAAAAATTGATGTTTATTGCTTGCTTCGGCTTGCTTCCGTCAATCGATTCATACCGTAGCACAACTTTTTCATTGTCGAAATGGATTTTTTTCTGTTTTTCTATTGCTCGGAGGTTGCAATTTTTCTTCAGGATTTTTCCCAGCTAAATTTAATTTTTGAACAGATCTGCCTAGTTGATGGCCACATGTAGCCAACCGGTCACCAACAGATAGAAGGTCTGTTTTTCCCGTTAATTTTCGGATTTTTCAATATTGAGTTTGATGCTTACGGTTGCCCCACATAGCCATTACAGTAGGCAGCGATTTTTTGGCAAGTCAATAATCGATTTATTGATTTTCAGTGGATGGGGCCGAATGCTGACGCGACAAGTGTTTGTGATAGCGTGGGCGGTGGCGATGTACGCGATATCGCACGCGAATCGCGATGCGAATCGTCTATTCGAGGATCTGCTCGCCGACTACAACAAACTCGTCCGGCCCGTCGATAACAACAGCGACACGCTCGTCGTCCGATTTAAACTGAAGCTTAGTCAATTACTAGACGTGGTCAGTACGTTAAAAGATTCTCTCCCTGTGGTCTGCTACTGCCTGTGGTGGGCCATGACGATCACAGGAAGTGGCAGAAGTTGATCCGTTAGTGGGAGCCTGTTAGCGCGGGTGTGACGGCTCTTCAAATCTGTCAATCTCCGGTCTCATTTGTACTGCACTTGTTCACCTATCAGCGCTCATCGCTGGCAGTCTTGATAGGATATTGAAAGATATGAAGGGAATGGAAGTGGGAAAACCGCATTTCGAAGAGATTATTTTCAGCATGAAAAAAATCAAATCATGACAACCAACGTCTGGCTTCAGCACGTGAGTCGTTCTTTGCATTTTGCTTTTTTTCTGAATGTCGGGCCTTCTTTTTGAATGTCAAACACTGTAGGAATACCTTAGAGACCCCAGAGGGTGATCGTATAGGTCTATTCGCAAACTGATAATATACATACATAGAAAACCTCGAGGAGGCGCGCCGCGCTGGAAGCTAATGAATAATAAACAAATAATAACAACAAACAAACAAGTAATTTTGCATTCTAAAACATGGAGGCTGATAGAATGGGAAGAGCCCAGGCTGTTCCTGATTTGGAGGAGGTTTCACTTACAGTAGACGGTAGGGTTACAGTAGATCTGAGTAATGAGCTCCGAGGTCTAGCAAACATAGGCCTTTGGGTACTGGAACAAAGGCAAAGGGGGCGAAAGATTATTCGAAATATTAACGAGGTATACCCGGTGAATAAAGAGGGACACCCACGTTGTACATACAGGACGTGCTCCCTCACGCGAATCCGTCCGTGAAACTAGTTTTAACCCTTTATTGTATTAGTTTTTGTACAAATTAGTTAAGGTGTAGGCCGGAAATTTCGTCTTCGGTGAACTATAGGCCTTCGAGGAATTGTTCTTTGTTTTCCTTTGGTCCTTAGTCTTACTCGACCTTTTCACGATCAGTCTAAAAGAACTATTATTCCCCTATAATATTTCCTCTTGAAGCAAACCGGATTAGCTCAATACACATTTGGATGGCTTTGGGCATTCGCTCAGTATGGATCTTAGGGATTGAATTCTAGGGGCCCATCAAGAAATTTCTTCATGCAACATTTGAAGTGCAGGAAATATTTTACCAGCAACTCGATTATATTTCGTTCTACAAAATCGGCCCCTCGGGTTCCAATCAATCTTAGCAACTTTTTACAGGCTTTCCAGAAGTTGCCTTGGTGCCATCGGTAGTGCCCTCGAATTTCTTTCAGTACCCACGAGAGTCATTCTTTAGGAGGAGCTTCCTATTGAATTATGCTGCCTTGAAGATTGGATGTATGGATTAAACCGAAGTAATAAAAATCAGCATGAAAAAACACAATGTATTGATCTTAAACTAATTGCTCTGACATGTGCCATGCACTCGCTTCCTTGTCAGGATTACGGATTCATTTGAAAGGGTTTCGAAGAGATCTACAGGAATGAATAGATGGTTTGCATGAGGTTGATCTCCACGAGTTTCGTCTTGATTAGCCTAGAAACTCTTTTTTTCCCTAGACACTTCTGTTTCTGCTAGCAAGCAGACTTTCATAGGATGTTGCAGTTCCATCTGGGGGCGAGATCAGCTCCAAATCTGCGCTCGGACTGGGCAGAATTCCAAGACCACCAAAACGAAACAGGTTGCCCCCGGGTTCGGTCGTCAAGATCTAACAAAGTTAAGACCACGAACAATTATGCGAAAGCTACCGACTTTACTGTTTTCGGTCAATCGTTTTTGCCATATTTATGGTAGCGACCTACGGATTGAGACATGAACTTGGCTTCCATAGCAACTTTCCTCTCTCCTCGCTCAATTTTGAGTAAAGGGGAATTGAATATCACCCGGCTAATATCCGTTGGAAACTAATGCTATATTTTCGTGGAGAAAACAGTGTGGATATTTATTGTTTTTGTTTTCGAGAGGTATCAGGTTACTAGTGCCTCTCAGATAGCACTATGAGGTGTGAAAGTAATATCCAAGTTCGCCTCTACTCTTAACACTTGTTGTCTCTTCGATCGGTTCAAGCGGAATACGAGTTCGCCACAACAACTAATTAGTAATTAGTTATAGGCACACTTTTAGGGATTCTGAGTACGTTGTGAGAATGGTTTTAGTCAGAATCACCTAGGCCAGTTCGTTTCCAGACACACCTACAAGTTTTCCATTACATTCGTAGGAGCCTTCTGCATGAGTTCTAACCACAAGCGTACGGTAACATCCAGACCAACTTGACTTGCCGTCTTGAGGAAAAACATGATTTTTGGTTAGCCTACTGACCCTATACCCAGCTTTCAATCCGAGATTCGATCCCTGATCATGAACTCAAAGCAAGGCCATTACCGAGCTTACATGGTTCAGTAGCCAATAGCTACTTCATATCGAGCACATAGCCTTATAAAGCCCTTTGACTCTGCTATTCTGTGATCGGTTTAACATTCCTCCCGTGGAAAATCCTCTTGCAGTTAGAGACCAAAAAGTCTTGAGACAAAGTACATTCTGAAGATTTGTTCTGAAGACGTAGGAACCTTGCTCGATAACAAAGAATGAGTTTGTCTTTTTATTCTGCTCAGAGAAAGCTTGTTCGTGTTCCCATACATCGGAAACCGATCCTGAGGCTCAAGCTATCAAGCTCGAACCATATAGTGCGAGCCAGACTCTCTGAGCTCTCCGTATTGAGACGAGCGCGCCACCACAATCTGGGCTTGACGAGTGGTCCTTGGCCGGCATTCAATCCCCTTACTACGGCATTCTGCATAACATAGCTTGCCGCCTGCCTGATAATGCAAATACGTTTTCGTGGAAGTGAGTGATTTTCACGGGAATTCCAAGGGTCAGGTGGGCGCCAATTGACTGGACGTCGTGGGCCGTCAAGTGACGTTTTTTGTCTGTTGTCGGGGTGAATGCTGACAGCACCCTCTTATGCTTCCTCAACCAGCATGCCCAGTCTTGTCAGTGATGCAATAGTCGACAAACTCTTTTTTGGGGACGACCAGAAAAAAAAACGAATTTTGGTCTCAGAGAGCGTTTAGCGGCTGGTAAAAAGTGACAGGCATCAATGTTTAAAATATGTCGGCACACAAAATTGCTTGAATCCACTTGAACGATTCAAAGTGAGAGGGAGAACTCGGCCATATCTTATATGAATACATGAATTATTGGAGCCTTTTCACTCGTTTCCCAGAAAAGGTCATAAATTGAGGGAAATCTATAGAAGTGAGATTTCATTGCTCGACAAAAAAGTCTGTTTTGGCTCATGCCAAACTATGGAGCAAGGCAGAGCTGTTTTTGAAGAGTATGGGAACGTCCACAACCGATTGAGAAAGTTTACGTTGAATGTTTGTTTATTGAACAGTAATTTGTCCTCCGCCTAAAAAATGATAGATACGAGTGATAGTAGTAAATACTCATCGTTGATAAGTCGAACTCAAACTTGAATCCGGACAAAATAGCGAATTCCTTTGCCAGAAGCACTAAAGATAAGTAATGGCATTCAATGTCGGGCACAGAAATTGAGAGAGGTGAATACCTGAACTTTGAAAACCGATCTTAATCGTTTGGTTCCCCCGAGTTGAAGCCTATCATAGAAAAGTGGCCGAGAATTTCGAGATCATTCGGTGATGCTACTTATTCTGACGTTACAGAGTTGGACGGATTACAAGCTTCGCTGGAATCCTGACGACTACGGTGGTGTCGACGTTCTATACGTGCCTTCGGACACAATCTGGTTACCAGACATAGTCCTTTATAACAAGTATGCCTTGCTTTTTTTGAATATTTTTAACATAGCTATTTTTAAAAATCTAATTATGTCGAATGCCAGCAGTTATTTAGAAAGACCTGTTTTGTATTTTACTCAGCGTTGATTTTCGATTTCAGCTCCTCATTGTTTTTCTTTAAATAAGACTTTCCGCTCAGCTCGTCTACCTCTTCAGCTTTTTTGATGTGTACGCTCTCGTCTTTATCTAATCCATTCGGTGCCATGCACGTTGTAGATTAGGTCCGACTTGAGCTTTTTCCGATCCTTAGAAGGAGGATTGTTTCCTGGATATGTTTCATGGCAGGAACACCCCTCTGCACCGGCCACATTTCCCTTTAGCTTTTCATGTTACTGAATGAGGACTTCCTTTGCTTTTGTACTTAAATGTAGCAGTGCTCCAAAAACCAAGTCCAGTGAAAGAAGTTTGTTAGTTTTGAAAAAAATGCATAGGACAAAGTAGATCGTCGGCCAGAGATAATGCTGATGAATAAATAAACAGTTAACAATCAACCTAAATGGATCCGAAGGTGGTATTCTTCAAGTTATGTTTCAGGCTTGATAAATACCGAAATAAAACTCAAAAAAGCCTAAAGCTCATTCAGTTTTTCTCAAAATTCCAAGCCCTCCCACTCAAAATCCCCTTCTCCGGCTATCTTAAATGTCGCCCGAGGTTCATAAGAGGGTATTCAGTAGAATAACGTCAAAAGAGAAATTTATTTTATTTTGACCATGAATGCACAATGCTACGTGAATTAGTTTTAGCCGTGCTTGTCGTCACACATTTGCCAGAAGTAGACACTTCCAATGATTCAAAAAGAATTCAAGATCACCTAGGGGCAGTGTGCATGGCGCATTCCGAATGAATGATCCTTAGCACTTCATTTCTTGCTAAAACCTTCATCTTTAAGGAGCTTTTCGTTTCAGTGCCGACGGAAACTATCAAGTTACCATCATGACAAAGGCCAAATTATCCTATAATGGTACCGTCGAGTGGGCTCCTCCGGCTATTTATAAAAGGTGTGGACCAGCTTCGTTGCCTATTTTCTTCACTTTTTATGGACCTGTGGATTTTAGTATGTGTCAAATAGATGTCGAGTTTTTTCCATTCGATCGGCAGCAGTGCGAAATGAAGTTTGGTGAGTGCTGATGGCACGTTTAGATCTTCTTTCCTTTCAAAGAATTCTTGATTAATTTTTGTTATTCAAGATTATATGCAGAGAAGACGTCGGTGTCTTCGCTCTTTCTTGTTCTTATTCCAGGCTATCGGACAACTGGCTATGGAATATTTTTCTTGATTTTTTTAAAGTAATTCAGATCTTCATAAGTCTACTTTAACTTCTACTAGTTCAGAATTTTTATAAAAAAAAGTAAAAAAAAANAAAAAAAAACAAGTGTACGAACATTGTGTCATCATCTAAACTGATCTCACTTAATTCTATGATTTTTTCGGTGATTTTTGAAAGTTTTATGAACAGAACTACATCCAAAATTGGTATTCCTAAAGTTGGCGTTGCTTGTACAATTCATAAGGTTTTCGAAAGTCGGTCGGGAGCAAAACATTCCGTGGGTGGAATGATTGAATTTTCCATAAGCAATGAAGTCCCATGCTGTTCAAGGAAGTCGAGATGATGTCGCGTCCTATGGGCTACTATGCCAGATTGGGGACGGGAAATGATGACGCGTGCTATGGGCTACTATGCCAGATTGGGGACGGAAAAATATGTTCCCGACTTGATTAGTACTCCCTGAACTCGATTTTTTCTCTATCACACATGCGGAAGTGTCTGCTTCTGATTCGTAAAGAAAGGTCCTCCAAAATTGACGGCGTTTTTTGGAAGGGAGTAGATGGAGAAGATAACGCACGTGGTACAGGTCCCACTCAAGCACTGTTTCTTAGTCTTGACAACCTCTTCAATTCGAGTAATACTGTGCCCTGTGGCTTTGTTAACCATTATTATCCCCTAAATTTACTCATATTTACTAGTTCCTTTAATTATTTGGAGATTTCAATGTCCCGAACCGATTTGCGCTCTTTGGTGTCTGAGGATATCCAGTGAAATGGATCACGCTGCCACTAATCTATCAATATTGATATTGAGATCGTCAATCTTCCAAATAAGCACAACCTTTACGAGCATTGGGATAAATGGTCATTTCTAGCTGTTAGCTTAGTGGGATTGTGTACCAGCAAGTGAGGGGCTGATTCTCGAGATATGCACTGTTGAAATCGTGCTCATTCCTCCAAAGTATGTATGTATGTAGACGGTATGTGCAAATCTTGTCAACCCCACCGTCCGTAAATTTCAAGTGTAGTAGCTCCGAAATGGGTAAATGAATTCCGATTCTTATTCGTCTCGTGATGAAGGAATTACAGGATCTTGGACGTACGGTGGTCTTGAGGTGGACTTGATACACAAGGATGAACATCTTCAAGAAGAAGCCATTGAGATTGTTGAAGGTGTTGATGGACCTGTCCAAGAATCTGTATGGATAGTTGATGAAGGTCAGCTCGACTGTTTCCACATGAAACTATGAGTTTTTTATTACCAAATTTATTTTTTCCCTACTTGAGTCAACATGATTGAAGGGTTGTCATGTAGAAATCATCTGAACCGTGCTGCTTTCTTATACAGGCATCACTATAAAATTAGTTGATTGCAGTTATTTTTTTCTCGCACATTTGTAGGCGTTTCGAGCTTTCAGGGTTTCTTTTGGAAGGCTCTTGTTTTTCTTTTTTATTGATAAGTATTTCTTCAACTCCTTTTTTGCTGTTTCTTCAGCGTGTTCGAATTAATTTTCTTCTAGTGATATTTTCTGAGCATGTTCCAAGTTGAGATTGGCGCAATCGCCATAAAAACGAGAGGAAGTCTGTGCTCAAAAGAATCAAGTAGCTGAGTAATGAGTTTCAAATATTTCTTGGCTCTATCAAGTAGAGATCAGTGATCCGCCTAGGCCAACCAAGCCTTCCATCCCTCCGGGGTCGGTTAAATGGCACCAGGCTCGTCTGGGAGGATAAAAGCACTGACTTGTACATCGGCTGGTCACTGCAAGTCACTGTATCGGCCACACATGCATTCGATTTGGAATGGAAGCCGAATGCGTGGGCGCATCTCTCAGAAGGGATTGATTAAGGCCCCTAGACTTTAGGCTTTTACATTATCGAGTAGAAAAATCTTGAAGCGGAACCGAACTATTAACGGTGCTAGGCGTTAAATAATACTTAATGCTTGGTAATATTATCGTAAATATTTTGCTTTTGTCTTTATAAAGTTAAGATTCAATGGAAACAGTACCATCAGTTGCTCATTCCTACTTTCATCCTTCTTTTATTACACCTTTTATGGAGAATAATTGTGAAATTCGGGCTAGTATTGATTTCTAATTTCACCGATTTTAAAAAACTTCCTTGGATTACAACATTAATAGGACCTTTGAATTGTTCCCATTCAAATAATACAGTTGTGGTAGGTATTTTTCGTAGATCGCATTACTACCATACGAATGGGCCGGCTTGACGGTTATGTTGAATGTGTAACAGAGCACTTATTGCGGCAGACACATGCTGTATGCAAAGTTGTAGAAGAACGCCCTTACGATTGACTAGCTAACAAAAACTCTGTACTTTTCACAACCCGAAGTAATCGTTCATACGCTTCATCTCAAGCGAAAGTCATTGCTCGGCGTGGTTGTAAACGTTTTTTCCCCAATGGGAAGCATATGGAATGAATTTTAAACTGAAGCGTGAGATTACGGGATTCGTTCGAAAAAAAANAAAAAAAACAGTCAGCTTGTAAAGTACCTCATCATCTAAACGTGCATTGCGACTTTTGAATTGATTTGCGACTTATAACCCTCCTCCTCCCTCCCTTCGCCCTGCTCCCTTCTAACCTATAAAAAACTGATAATGATTAGTAAAAAATCAACACTATAATTTCGACTGACTACACTGAAGGGATATATGCACTTTCATTTTTCATAGCTTTCCTTATTTTCAGTGTTTCGTATAGTTTTGAAGCAATATGCTATGACCGATGGGCCGAAGGTTACCCAAATAAAAAGTTATAAAATCTTGGCTGAAGCCTTATTTACTTATCAATATGCTATAATATTTACGTTTTTTAGGTCATATAGCAGTTTTAAACCATGGGTAGTATTGCGCCGTTGGCCTTTAACTAGGGAATCTGTCCAAATTCTTTCATCTCAAAGTTTTAATTTTATGCTATCAGAGTTTTTGGCAAGGTTTTTCCCTGCCATTTTTCATTTTGTTTTTCTCAGTTTACTTCGAAATTTACTATTCGCAAAGACGTAGTTAGTTTTTACAGGCATCGACTTGAGTGACTACTATCCCAGTGTCGAATGGGATATACTCAAAGTGCCGGGTAAACGACACTCTAAACGGTACGTTGTCTCTTAGTCGTTAACAATTCGGAACTATGTATATTGCTTCAATAAAGGAGGATTCTTTACTCCTCTACAACACTTGTTTACTGCTTTTATTGCTCGTTGTTTACTTAGAAATTATAGATAGGCAGGTATTTTGAGCAAAAAATCGAGGGTTTGTTCCATTTGCTTTGTCGATGCCCGATTTTCAGCGGTTTTTAGTACAAGCAGTTTGTATGGAATCCCTCTGTGAACAGCTTCGTAAAAAAAACTCCTGATCTAAACTGTCTAAACCTGCTGCAACTATTTGTTAATTTCCATTTGAGTGCCGCTCTTTGATTTATCTACTGATAATTTTTTTCAATTCATTCAAGTAATCCCAAATGGGAATTTAGGCTGCCCTCTGACAATTTTTACCAGGATATGCTCCCCCATTTTTCACGTGGTGCCCTTCAAAGGTTTTTTCGTACGCTTCCAAAATAATATTAATATCATGTGCGGGGGAGCATCGATTGGTGGGTGTTCGGCCCGAAAGGGACTGGCGGCGAATTCCCCAGAGGGCGACAGCAAAATGATTTTTCACGACTGAGCAATGAATTCCTTTTTCCGTCAAATGCCGGCAGCTTCGAATCGTCTTTTAAACAAGCTGACGAGTCAACGGGCGAACGGGCTGTCAGAGCGAGGCAGAGATGCAAGAACTGACTAAGGGAATGGGGATACGATTATGCAGGAGCTCCGTAGCTTTCCCATAATGCACTTATTCTTGGGTATCACTTATCCAAGGCCTGACGAACTTTTGTTTGTGCAGGCATTTTTTTACTCACTTCTCCCTGAAAGCAAATAAACCACGCTAGATAGAGCTGCAAGGGTTGCCAGCGTTTGAGGCAACGTGGAGGTTGGGGAAAAGGGATTCATAGACGAATATTCCATCAATGGCTTTCATATTCTCCCTCTGGGTCGATGCAGTGGTTAAAAAGGTGATAAATAACTCCCAAACATCTCACATGGTAGCATGCCCTGTGGGTTCTGGCCATCTACGTCCTTAAAAGGCCAACATGAGCGGAGGTTCATTCTGGCCAACTACAGGGCCTTTTTCTGATGGATTATTACTCAGTATAGGCCCTAATGAGGTAGCATGGAGAATAATGGCGGAAAGGCTTATTGGGCAGGGGTTGAACACACGTTCAAGTCCGTGCCATGTCCTCGTTTTGCACTCAAAGCCGTGGAAGTCTTTTTACTCGAGTTGAGCTACAAATCCATTTTTATGGAGTAGCCGGTGATCGAAAAATTATATTTACCTCCGAAGACAATTTCGTCGCCAAAAAGTTTACCTTAAACAGCTTAAAGTGTAAGTAAAGTAGAGAATTGGTGTAAGATTGTAGTCGTGAGACCTCTGCGTGCATGACGGTTTGCAACCGGAGACGGTGTCGTGTGGTTTCCCACGTTGTCAGCGGATAGCCTTTTTGTCTTTGCTCTTAGGGATAGAATTAATGTTTTCTTCATTTGCGACATCCCCCTGTCAGGGGGAATTCATTTGATGTTCACTCTGCAAACATCTTATTATTGGATTACTAGTAGTGTTTCAGTAGTATGTCCGTCACATGAAGGAATCACTTCGTTGTCCATCCAACGTTACCCGGAATGCGATTTCGCGTGATAAGCTTTTCTCCAGGCGTAGGGCTTTGAATTCGTCCTCAATGTGCGTTAATCCCGCTCATAGAATGCGCCTTACATTCCACTGCCTTCAGAATCTTAGTGGCGTTTTGAATACGCACTTATGTGGTTTATAGTATGGCTTTTGGTTGCCAGCCAGCAAGACCGTGCTTTTCTCCTCCCTAACGTCTGTGGTAGCCCTGTCCTGTGACATGGAAGTTTCGTTTGCTTAGACGTGTATTGATTTGGAGTTCGATCCTTGAACCCTGGGTGTGATAGTGTGCCATTTGCCACTACGCCATCCTCACCTCCTCAGCAAATACATATATTTGCATTTGTATACACATAATTTAAATGAAAGAGGTGACCTATTAGTTTCTGTCATGGGAGCATGGTTAAAATGAGGCGATCCGAAAACAGCAGGGATTAGTTGACCGTGGCGGAATCGAAATGGGGACGCGTAAGAGCCGGTGACGCCTACAGCCATTGCGTTTCCTCCCTTTTTCTGTGAAGAAGAAACTCAGGAGAATTCATTTACATGAAATCAACATCAATGTCGCTTTTCTTCGATATTTCACATGGGGAAACTTTATTTCGGCAAGAAATTCGTTCCCAAATGGTCGGTGATTTTTCAAAGAGCGAGGGAGGCGTTTTTAGAGATGATAAAAAAAGTTGTAGCAAAAACTGACGGATTACACATTCCCCTCTAGGGGTATGTAGATGCAACTTTCTCGCCGCATACAGCGGTAATGGAATTTATGATTGTTGCATCTGACAAACGTCAACATCACTTCAAAACAGCTTTCATGATGTTGTTTTGGCTACCAAGTGAATGAATTCCTTCGGAAGGTAGAGGGAGCTTCAGAGTTTTCAGAAAATTCCTATCATGACGTGGAGATGAGGGTCATGACACAGATATCAGATTCTTTCTGCATGGTTCTCAGCTACATGGATGCGAAAACGACTCCGGCAGGATCCTTCTGAGGCCCTTGAGGATTTACGCTGTCGGAAAATTATTTCAGTCTTCTAGAAGGAAAAATTAATTAATTTTGTCGGTCAAGAATAGTGAAAAAGCCGTCCAATATGGCAGTTCCACTCAGCTTCGGATGCGCGAATGCAAAGGGTCTCGGGGAGGATTGAGCTGAATCCTCATGTCTCAAAAGCTCCAAATCCAATCCATTCTTCTCAAGAAGATAACCATCGATTTTACTAGTTGAATATAAGTAACGTAGTAAATAAGATCAGTAACTGCACAGTACAGATCATTTTTTGGTTAAAATAGATAGATCTATGTACTAGTTTTTCAGGTATCCATGTTGCGAAAGCCCATTCATAGACATCACCTATGAAATCCATTTGAGAAGAAAAACGCTCTTCTATACTGTGAATCTTATATTTCCCTCAGTAGGTATAAGGTGAGGCCAACATTCTTCTCTTACCTAACAATTTACATTTCTCGGTGTTTACCTCTACTTACTTCAATCAAAAATCCATGCTTGTTCGTGATTCAATTCCAATTCCAGTTTTCTAACGGCTCTTGTGTTCTATTTGCCGTCGGACGGAGGCGAAAAGATATCACTATGTATCTCTATCCTTATTTCTCTCACTGTTTTCTTTTTGTTGTTGGGTAAGCAATTCCCTATTTACCTTTTTTCATTTTTATTTTCGAAACTTGTCATGCATTGGAATGATTCTTCTTTCAGTTGAGATCATTCCGTCGACATCTCTTGTCATACCTTTGATAGGCAAATACCTTCTCTTTACTATGGTGCTGGTCACTCTTAGTGTTATCGTCACGGTCATCACGTTGGTTAGTGTTTATTTTCAACTTTTTCACACTAACCTTAACGCAGAGTGTGTGTCATTAGGTCCGTTTTTTGCCTACATAGGTGTGCTGAAGCTTTTCCTTGAGCAGGAGCGTACTAGTTATTGAGGTATAGGTAGTTATCAAAAGAAGGTGCAATGAGGTCTGAATCTCTCAATCATTGCTGTTGAATGATAATCATTAGGGGAGCACACACCATTGAGGTTCATTCTGAAACCGAGCCTCTCGCGAGGTAAACTCGCGCGGCCGCAAATCGGACCTAATGGCCGTCTTCTTTTCTACCGTAGTTCAACTCTACCGTAATCCCGTTTAGAACGTTCACTACCGTTCACCGTCGACCCATAACATGCCAGAATGTGTTCGACGGTTTTTCATTGAAATTCTGCCGAAGTACCTTCTGATGAAGCGGCCACCTCGACCAGAACATAAGGTCTGCATTGAACGTTTTTTCGATTCTTGACAACTGAATCAATCACATCAGTTATAGAGGAAGGAGCCGCGAACGACGTTCAGCACACCGCAGGCCAACACCCAATTCGCCAGAGGAACCGATCACGTCAGTTTATTAGTTAGCTTCCTCAAAGTTCTAATCCGACTGGGCACATTTTCAGAATCTCGATCTCCTTTCACCGACGACATTTCGAACTTCGTTTGCAGCAGGATCTGCCGAGGACACATCTTCATTCCATCGGTATGATCTCAAATTCTCTTTTTATCCTGATTTACTTATTTAATGTTGTCAGATTCTGCAATTTTCACTGTATATTCGCTTTTCTAATCTGGAGATACTGTAAAAATTCACGTCCTCACCATAGAAGGATACTGTAACACGCACACGACGAGAAGCGGGCATCTTCAACTCTCATGGGGAGGGAGAAGAGTAAACAATAAGAAAAAGTTACCAGTGAATCCTAGGAAAAGGGATTTTGTGCAAATTACCACCATCAGAAATCGAGAGAAGTTTAACCTGGACTAATTTGGGAGGCTAAAGTTGCAAATTTGAGGTAGGGCCAAGCCTAGCAAAACCACTTTCGGATTGCCAGACGTTTCCAAGTTCTTTCGTTGAGCAGACTTTTGCATTTGCTCTGCTCGGAAACTCGTACCCATAGACATATATTTTGGAGAGACGATGCTGCATAATAAAAACAAGCCATAAGTTATGAGTTGAATCGTTTCCGTTCGAGATAAGAGTAATGACAGATGGATTTGATTGATGTTGCCAGACATTCCGTGTAAACCCTAGGATTTTCGTTCGAAACGGCGGCCCCCGTCCAACAGACAGCCATGATTCCAATGACAGAAAAGCAAATATCGACCTTTTTATGGAATTTAAATCCATCTAGTTAATTCATACAACTTTCTTCTAATGGCTGATTTCATTCGAAGACGTAGTTCATGATGAAGTCGATTCAGCACATTTTTCACGAAAAACAAAGTTTATCTCCAGAAAAGTCGATGGTAACATTGCCAAGGCATAAAATATTCTAAGAATGGCATCATGAGGATTCAAAGTTTGGTGGCTCGGTAGAAACGTCCACTCAAAAGCCAATCTTTCAGGCCATAGGCAGATTTTTGCCCTTCGTTCAAAGTTATCCTTTTCGGTGTTTGACAGGCATGCAGTGACTCAACAAAAATTACGCTATTCCCAAAGCTTGATTGGCTTACCGTCTGCCTTAAAGGCACGGTTCGCATTGAAGACAGTTTCTGAGATTACTTTACTTACTTACTTTATTACATGCTGTTGGTATGTTAACAACATATATTATTAAAGGAAAAAAGCACACGATAAAATAGAAGAAAGTAAAAATGTAACACAATGAGCTACGGAGAACCTTATACTATGCTAATGGACGGAACGCAGTAATGAGATACCTTGCTTTTGAATGTAGAAAAGAATACCGGTATTGGAATTAGCTACTTCCTAGGGTGGGCCTGTGACTCACAAGGATAGCCTTGGGTCGAGAATCAGACAAAATAGGGCGTAATTGGGGCTCCAGTTTAGCCACGTAGACACCCAAGACGGACGAGTTCTTCAGCGTTGTGAAACTGTAGAGGGTGATCCATTCGCGAAGGGATCCACACTTTGCAGCAGGCAGCTTACTGGCGTGAGCATTTGGGCAGCTCTTCCAAGTACCCATTCCTTGCAACTTCTTTCATTATATTCTTGTCTAATCCATGATTTTACTTCTCTTTTCAAGTATGATACATATCTGAATACGCCAATTTTCGCGTTTTCTTTGCCATTTTTGCCCTATTCCACTCTATAACTTGCATCACTCGTCTAAGTCTAAATCACCAAAAGTCGAAATCTGAGCCTTTTATTCGTCTGCAGCGTGAGAAGTGTGAGTATGTCTCGGCCTTTTGTTTTTGTGCACTACTTGTGCTCGAAATTCTCGGATATGAAATCAAAACAAGTGGATGGAGATGTGCATTGATATTTTCCATTTCGGGACATAGTCCGACCGTTTGAATGTTCTTAACGTCAGTTTCGAAATCGTCTCAACCACATCGAAAACAATCCAATTTTTGCCGTCTTCTCCGAGATCTGATGTTGTTTGTAGCCGTCCTGCCAATCCAACACGGCAAGAGTGGTGCGGACAACATCGGATCTTCGAGCAGACGACAGCGAGGCTGTGAAAGGAGCACTCAGTTGTGTTTTTTGTTTCTTCTAGAGGTGGCTTACTCGGTGGCTTGAAATTAACTTCAAGAGTACTTCATCCTTATCACTGTAGAAGGGCGAAGTTGGGGTAGTGACAGGTGTCGCACTGATATACACGAATGGTCTAGGATCGAGTCCAAGGTCGATTCTCGTTCAGGCCAACCAAGCGCTCCTCCCCTCAGGGGAGGGTCGATCGGCGTCAGGCTCGTCTGGGAGAATGAAAGCACTGACATGTACATCGCCTGGCTAAAACCAGCCCTTGTGTCGAAAAAACACCCATTCAACACGCACCTACCATCTGAATTAGGTCGAACGCGAGGTGCATCCCGTAGAAGGATTGTTTGGCATCAAAGGCAATATCCTACACTCTTCTGTCGTTCTGCAATCATCAAATTAGAGGTCCCCGACAACTTGAAGATGGGTAGGGCTGGGTTCGTTGTAGAGAACTTTGCATGCAGATGCAGTAACACCTTCGTCATAACCTTGCTTTAATAAGTGTTTTGCTATGTTCAGGGAATCTCCCTATTCTTAGCTGTCGATTATTAAAAAGATTATGTACATGCATATGTGTTGTAGCAATCAAAATAGATATTTTTTAGTGATGTATCTCCTGTGAGATCGGCCGTGGAAAGTGTGGCGTACATAGCCGATCACTTGAAAAATGAAGAAGATGATAAGCAGGTGAGGCAATTGGATTTACTTTGTGGAGTGATCGTAATAGTTTGTTTTCCACAGTAAAACCGCTTTGTGACCTTTTTACAAAGACATTAATTATCCTACCACTTCACCCCAAGCCAAGGATGAGCATTACAGTTCTGGACTATTCTACAGAATTATTAATCCCATGCGATTTTTGTTGCCGTTTTTTTAAGTTTACAGCGCCTGGACTTCTCAATTTTTGTATCAATAATTCATTTTCCTCGTGAAGTGAAAAGTCTTTCACAACCTATTTATCAGCGTCTGCCCATCCTCATAATTCTCGAGTTTCTCATTAGCGCATTTCTTCGTGCTGAAAAATATTTGCCAGCGTTCGTTATCAATTCCTGCTGAAAGACGGCTGCATGGCGTATCCCAGGAAGTGAATTTGATTGGCAGCAAACAGCTTAGTCAAATCCTAATTGTGTACGGAAGGGTCTCTGTCCTTCAGCCTGGATGTCTTTTTTGTTTTACCTGATTCCTTTTTCTTTCAGGTCATCGAAGATTGGAAATATGTCTCAGTGGTGATGGATCGGGTATTTCTATTGCTATTTACATTCGCTTGTGCACTAGGTACAATTCTGATTATCGCACGAGCACCATCAATCTATGATACTACGGTACCTCTGGCGTAGTGCTGTTGCTGCTGCTGGATCTCTGTCCTATTCCGAAGCTGACAAGTCCTCTCCAATGCGGCTGACTGATCGACTTTTGCCTTTCATTGTTTAATTACACCAGGGTCGTCTACGGGTTCATCATAATCTGCCAATATGTCCGAGTTTTCGCCCCCTTCCCTACAGCAACTGTTTTCGACAGCGGACAATGTTTCGTTCGTGTTTTGCCATTGGTCCTACAATTGCAACGAAGGGAATCGAGCTTCACAACCTGGTGCTCCTTATTTCCTTCGATGTCCGCGGTTGTAGGACTTTGGTAACTCTTTTCACTGCCAACACGTACGTTGCCTTGAAGTCTATCCCAGTTCCTATTGCGATTTCCCTTTTTGATTATAGGCTTTTTTCGGATTTGCTCAATTTTGCTCTCTTTCAACGAAAATCTGAGAGACAACAAACATTTTGCGACCTTCACCTAATATTTTTTCCTTTGTTCATGTTCAGCTAGGGAACCATTCGTTCAGGATCTGTCTCTATCTATTTTTTCTTCCAAATATTTGTTGTAATAGTAGGTTTTATTTGCGTAGTTTACATAGGTCCACTCATTCATATCGTCGCGTGATTGGAGCCATTTTCATCCGTCCGTCGGCACTCTTTGTTTAATGTTTGTACAAAATGATTTGTTACAGAGGAGAAGAATATGAATAAAATTCATTCCCATAAGTTTTCATCGAACTCTATTTTGTCTGGTTTTTTCGTAAGCCTCGTACGGAAGGTCTGGTTAGGGCTGTGACCACTACCCTTGCTGTTGCACGAGCTTTAGGTAACAGGAAGGATAGCGGTTTCGGCCTTCAACCAGATCCTCTGTAGGCCGTTGTGGAAGAAAGCTTCTGATACAGATAGAGGTGTTTTTTCACTTAAAGAAAAAAATACGGTAGGGTTCAGCAAAGGGTACTGTAATAGTTCATATGGCAGGTGGGTTCGCAACAAAACGGTTTTTTCATTGGATTCCCATCATCAATTGGAATTGAATGTTGGATGAGCAGTTTCAGGAATCCCTTCACTACTCTTGGATGTGAAGAAAAGGTTTTGTTGTGGCCAATCTGACTTACCGGCTGAGTTGTTCCCTAATTGATTCCATACTGAAATTACAAAAAAAAAACTAGAGGCTTAGGCATATTTCAGCTCGATTATTTATGGGTCGAGACCTGAGTTTGAACAATTAAAACTTCCCGTTAGCGAGAAACATGAATACGAAACCAATCATTGGATTATAGCTTTTTATTAAATGAGGTGTGGGTCGGCGCCAAGTTATGGTTGGGTGGAAGTCATCAGAGTTGCTCGTGCCGAATTTGAGGTGAACCACTAGTGACGGTTGGACGTGGTCCTGATTCAGCAGTCCTTTTGTAGACACTCATATCTTTTTACCAAATTTGAAGCATAAGCCAGAGTGGCCGATGGGAAAAGGGATTTTTAGGTGTGTAAAAACTGAAAAATCATGGTGAAATCATGCTTCTAGGTCTCCGCCTTCGAACTGTTTTCATTTCTTTGCGTGATCAAAATTAGATTAGAAATAATCGAAGAGGAAAGCTTTTATCGCCTTTTTTCATAATGCCGTCATGAATGGCAAGGAACACAATCTTCAAAGGTTCCGGTTTCTCTGCTTTACTGGATCTTTATAGAGTTGAAAACACAGTAAATCTGTTCCGAGAGCTGGCCAAGGCTGTAAAGGCACGATTTGATGTGAAAAATCACGTGGATGTGTATCCTGTTTTGCAGCTGATAATCTGAAACTCACTAAATCTCATCCTTAAGAGTAATATATTCAAAGCCCTATTCTTTACTGGACCTGCAGTTTATGTAGGATCTGTCCTATCAGTCAGATCGATGAAGAGATGCGAGGAATGTTGCCATCCGGAATATGACTACAGAATGGCTGTAGCATTGTATTGAATGGCTTCGGCACTGTAGATGTAGGGCTATCGCGACGACATCTCTTATGTTGAACATCTGGAAAGACATCTTCTCGCGCTACATATCTAATATATCATATGAATTACTCCGAACGCGTTTTTTTTAGCAGAGGTGGAGGTCAAAAAGCATGTGGTCCTATTTCCCCATTTATGGTACGGATTTTGTCACAGATGAACTCTAGAACAGATTAGCCAAGCCTTCCTCGATTTACACCACAGATTCGTCTAGGAAGGTCAAGTCTTCTTGCCACCTTCTTTCTGCTACTTCTATCACGATATAGCGTGTATCAACGAACTACGCCTTTCAGCCAAAACCGTAAAAGTCGAATATATGGCGTGCTTTGATGATAATTCGTAGACGTATGAAACCCTTCACCTTCGTACATCTTCACGAGATTATATACATCATGAGCATATGTCCGAAAAAGTGGAAGAATATAAAAGAAATTGAAAACTCACTATCTGGTAGCATCCCAATGTCCATGCATCGTTTCAAGCGGCAGCTCCGACAGATCTTCCGGTATCCCGTAGCTGAAATACTGGCCATTTATGATTGTTCGGTTACTTGAACACCTGTGATCAATTGTAGATAATCGATTCCAGGCTCTAATTAGATGTGAAACGACAGTCGGCAGAGACGGCGGTGAGGTTGCTTATAAGATGGGAAGACTTTTGAGTGATGCTTTTGACGTTTTTTATAGCAAAAATAATAATTGCAAAAAATAAACAAAAAATTATTTCCCCCATCACATTGTGACTGTCTTACCGTCCTTTGTCGGATTGTTACAACGTTGGCTCCTTTTGCAGACATATTTTTTCCCATCACTTATTGTTCTTCGAAAAAAAGCTGCACAAGCTGCACATGTTCGTGCTCCAAAGTGCAGACCGTTGGCTAGCGTTGTGTGACAGACCTGAAGACAGGCACTCTCTTTCAAGCCCAGAATCGGTCATCTGCGAACCTCACTAAACTATAAAGCTGGGTTAAGACTAACCTGACAGTTCTGCATAGCGCTACAAGACTTTTCACTGTGTCTGGAGGTAGTAGAAGTCTGAGCACTGGGATCAGAGGTGGTTTCACTGAGGAGGTTTGGAATTGGAGCAGGTTGATACAAACTAAATTCTTCCTGCAAGTTTTTATAATGGCGATGAGGACGATCTCTTCTAGAAAAGCTTTTCTACCTTTCTCATTGGGAAATGTGATAGATCCATGTTGGGCATAGGATATTGAAACATTGTGTGGTTGAATAGTGAGAATTCAGTATCTACGAAGCTGAAAGCAATGTAATGGATATGCTGATCTCCTTCGCCCTTAACTTTTTATCCATTTTCTTTCTCCTCTTTTGATGTATTCATTTTGATGGTGTCTTTAGCCCCACCCCTTGTCTACTCCAGATTTTCCATCAGTGTTGCTTTGCAATCACTGGAGCTGAAATTTCAGGTTGGGCCAAGACGCGCCACATCAGTCGCACAAGGTCACAACGGTCACAACCCCACTTTCTCGTATTCACTTATGAGTAAGCAGAGGCTAGCCAGAAGGAGGTGTAAATACATCTTTTGAAGGCATCTTCGTTTCAGTGATCTGACTCGATGAGTGACGTGTAATCCGTCTTAGGTTCCACTCCAACGTGGGGTCACACCATGTATCCCAACCAACCCGCGGGCAAGAGAATTTTGATCTCAAAAGGTTCTACCGACCCGATAAACCGCAAATCCAATTCTAGCTGTTGGCCTACCTGCTATGAAACTGATTTTTGCTACCCAAACTACAGTTATCACTGCAGGGTGCAGGGGTGTAGTCCAGTATAGCGCTCATACATACATCTGCGGAGATCTCTGCATATCTCATGTGTGGTCTGTCCTATAAACTTAAGGGCATACCGTTACCGTACACCTACGAGATTGACTTGAAAGGTGATTTCTACAATACTGTGACAACCTTATTGTTCGTAGTAGACATCTAGGAAGTCTTATTCCATATGAATTGTATGACCGCTCTTGTAATGATATTGAAGCAGCAAATGCCCTAGGATTTCCGTTACATTACAAGTGCGAAAAGGAACCTCCTCTGTGGGTAACTTGCAAACGGCTTTGACTCAGGCATGTGCTTTTGCAATTCTCCTGCATCTGCGATAGACGTAGGAACATCTGCTGGATTCTCTGCAACAGCACTTGGGCGAAAATTGGCGGCTCCTTCTTGTAGGTGATAGTCGAGATCTTGGAATGGAAATCCTGCTATAAAAAAGGTTATCATTATGGCTTTTACTATTCGGGACTAGGCTCCGCTTGAGAGCGTTACGGCACAGGCAGAGAGCACCCTCCACAATTCAGTTGCCATTTGTCCTAGAGCGTAGTGAAACCTTAGGAACCCCGAAACAACTCTACCATGCTCTCCGCCAGTGAGCTCATCGTGGATACGGATCCTGATCACTTACGTGGTCCAAATGGTAGTTGCGAGAAGAAGCTTGAATATGCTACAGGCTGGCTTTGATCAAACTGTGATTGCTGCATTACTGCAACGCAAGACGGCCCTCGTAGACGGTCATTTGTCTGTGAGTATGGGGAAAACCACGGAAAAGCTGTGGAATCCATGCTAAAAAACGTGAAATTAATCGAGGTCGATTATGTATGCAAACCTAACCTTTCAAGGATTTCTCTAGAAGGTATCCTGGTTTGGGCAGATTTTATGACAGTGGGGCATGAGTTGTTGGGTTTCCACGGATTGGAGGAAAAGTTCACCTTTTCGGGAGCTTTTTCCAATGATTTGTTCGTCCCACTATTATTTACACCGTTATTTTATTAATTCTTACTTTTTGAGTGGGTTCCCAAGGTTATTTTTTATCCTTCAACCACTGAGTTCACTGGTTATCTCCTCAACACTAGCCAATGTTAGTAAACACCACGAAGAAAAATGCGGAAAGAAGCGAAGTCACTCTTCGACTGCATCTTACACTCAGAGTAGCAACCCAAAGGCTAAGGAACCTTCCCATACCAAGGTCTCGTTGATATGGGAAGAAACCTAGGAGAAAGGTGGTTCTAGCAGAATTTCTCAATAAGCCTAAGCCTAAGCTTAGTACCGTCATACAGGCACCATACAAATTGAAGTTTTTTGTGAGTTCGTCAAAGAGGAAGAGCAGCAGCACTGATAGAAACAGCAGGGCAAACTTTAAGAGCACTCATATCACTCTCAAAAAAGCAAGAAAATACTCTCACAACTCACTGCGTCAAAAGGAAGTCTTAGTTCCAACAAAGCTACAGTAGCGCTCAAAAGTCTTCGGTGAAATAGTTCTCCAGCCGTACTTTTTAGTCGTAACTCCCTTCCTACTAGATCTAATCATGCGAAATTTCTATATTTAGAGCGTGGGGCCATTGTGAATATTCACCACTATTAACCTGCAATCTGATCATGTTCCAGATATTCCAAAGAACATGAACTCAAAATTGACCAAAAATACGGATGATGGTCCTTCTAGAATCTCTTT